>BQNB010009071.1:0-87874 GCA_026074375.1 Tanacetum coccineum
CTTTTTCCCGTTTATACTTGCCACACGCATTGGTCCGCAAAGGTCCATATGCAAAAGAGATAGTTTTTCTTGGTTAGTGTCTACAGCTTTGGGTTTGTGAGAGGATTTCTTACTTTTTCCTAGAGAACATACCGAACATAAATGATCTTCTTCGAATTTTAGCTTTGGTAGAACTCGAACAAGACCTTGTTTAGCTAACTGGTTTAGAGTACCGAAGTTTAAATGAGACAGCCGTCGGTGCCATAACCAGCTTTTAGTCTTCGAAGCTTTAGATAAAAGACAAATCGGAGAAGATTTTAACATATCATCCAGTGAAATAGTGTACAAATTTATGTCTCGAGATCCAGAAATTAAATCAACACCATCCAAATTGCGAATAAAACACGTGTGTTTGCGAAATACAACTTCTAGATCTGAGTCACAAAATTGTCCAACAAAGAACAAGTTATGTCCTAAACCCTAACATAGTCAACCTTGGAGATTGTAACAATTCCCTAGATGATAGTCACCATAACCCATGATCTTTGTAATTTGGTCATTTCCGAATCTGATAGTACCCATAAATTTGCTAACAAAGTTGATGAGCTGAGAGCGCTGCCTTGTCATATGCTTGGAGCAACCCGAGTCCAGGTACCAGAGTACGATTTGTACGACCTGAAATTGACACGGGAAGAAGATGGAGAATTTGAAGCAGTGGATCCCCAATTTTTGTTGGGTTCCTTGATGTTATAAGACTTAGTTCCTAAGATGCTAAGAGTGTCATTAAACCTAACAGCTTTTATAACTTTTATGCACCTATGGAAAAGTTTAATTTCTAGATTTGGTACATTAGTGTTTGGTTTAGGAGGTATATTTTTCTTAGGAGGCACTACTTTTGTTAAAGTGATCCTAGTTAAAGGGCACTCGTTTCCAAGTATAGTGAAATTCCTACCTATAGGCACCCACCTATATCCAACACTAGAATATATTTTTCTAGTTGGTTTCTAAGTTTTCTTCTTTTTGCTCTTAGCATTTCTAGGTTTCACAGATTTACATTTAACACAAGCATTCATATCGACAAGATAATCACAAACACATGAATCATGGATAGAATCAAACATACATTCATTGCAAGTAGCACATATAAGTTGAGAATTCGCATTTAGCACAGACTGCTGAACATTCAAATTATAGACAGATTTAGAAATACGATTCAGATTATTCAAACTAGACTTAGCAATCCTAGGATGGTCTTCTACTTTATTTTTCTTTTTGTTACTACTTGAAGTTTGCAGGATCCTATCATTTTTTGTATTGCTCCTAGGCTTTGATCCGCTAGCTTCAGTAAAACAGCTTACTCTTGTAGAAGGTAACACAGAATTGTTAGTGGTTTGTTTTTCCTGTGGCTTAACCTATTTGAGTGAATTATCTTTTGATGTTTCACATGGTTCTTCAAACCTAACTTTCCTAGTCATGTTCATTGGTGTAACAACAACTAACTTATCACTTACATGTTTTGTACTAGGGCATTAGGCACATACACATACTAACAACTCATGAATTCTCTGTGTATACTTACACACATAATCAAGTTTATTATCTAGAGGTTTTAATGCCCTAGCTTGTTTAACTATGTCCCGAAGTGTGTCAGTGTATTCTTAAGTTACCTTAAGGTAATCTATATATGCATTCCTATTGTTTTTTAAGCGAGGGAAAAGAGGTTGCAAATCTAATTTATATACTTTAGAAGTAATCACATCCGAATTATGCACATTTTGAACATTTTCAACCACATTCTTTCCTTTTATATTTGCAATATGTTCCTTCAGTTTCACAACCAAGACATTCTTAGCTTCTAACTGAGCATGCAAGTCGTTGATTGTAAAAAATTCCTTAAATTCAGGAGCATTTTGATTAAGAGGCGGTCTATTATTTTGAAAACTTTCTTTGTTTTGTTGTAATTTAATTTCAAGAGAAATATACCGATTTTCAAGTCAGGAATATTTTTTTGAAAGTTCATTGTAAACAGCCTTTTCAATCATATCGTTCTTGTTAGCAAGCTCAGTTTGAAGTTTCGAATTCTCTTCATATTCATCTACAAAACTTTTTTCCATGGATTTATAATCATTAATGGCAGCTAAAGAATTAACAGCAGTATGCATAAGATCTTGAGATAATAGCAGCTCTATTAATCGATCATTTTCATGTTTTAACTGTTCTAGAGCAGAATTATCATGAACAAGAGAATTATAATTCGCAGGTACCACATTATCATGATGATCATTAGCATGCATTACAATATTCTTTACATCTTGACAAATAATATGCTCTAGAAGACGATCATTATCAAGATTTAATTCCTATTTCTCAATCTCAAAATACTTCTTATCTACAGAACATTTTACAACCTTGGTTTCCATTTGATTAAAAATGGCTTTTATTTCTTTGAGTTATTTGTTAAGACCGTGTTCAAACATACTAAAGTACTCTTTCAAAGTTTGAGCAAAAGGTGTAACATCTTTTTCAAAAGCCCCTTTTATATGTTCAACCCCCAAGATCCTATTCTATTTCCAGTTATTTTGGTATGAAAAGTTATAGTGCCATCGAACTTGTTAACATGTTCTTTCATTTTGTGAAAACTATCTTTTACCAAACTAATTGACGGAAGTTCACGAGGAATTTCCTTCTTGAAAACTGGTTCGGATGGAACTGGTGGTTTTACAACAACGGGGTGTGAAATAGGTAACCAATATGCCTATTTTGCAGACAGTTGTTCTTGAGGCACAAAATACTTCGCAAAATGTTCAGATAATCTATTTAAAGCCACATAATCAAGAGGTTTAAGATTCACATTGTACTTCTTTTAGCTTGGATCATTTTGTTTAGCTAGCATTTTTAACCTACTCTCTTCAATTAATTCTAAGGTTTCCTCAGTATCGGTTACCGATAAAGCAACATGTGTCTTAACAATAGTATAGCTATCATACAAAGTAGGTGCTTTCTGTCAAGCTTGAGCAAGATAAAAAGGATTTTGATAACCAAGTGCCATTTTATGACTTTCATCGTAAACTAAAACGTTAAAGCGTTGGATTGGAGAGTTACGCAAAGAATTGTGAGAATCATCTTAATAGTAAGAGTATAGTTTGACTATTGATGCCTCTGACTAAATATCATAAATGATGTATTGGTGAATGTTATGCTAATATATCAACAGTTTATGTAGAAATATGCATTTGACTATGTGATATTTCGTAGTGATGTATAACCCTTAAATGTAATACTCATCTAGTTAATCATAAAGATCGAGGTAGGTGATAGATAATGTTGATGATCTAGAACGCATCATAGTATTGAGACATGAGTGCAAGATAAGATGATGTCTTAGATAATGCAAAGTGCTGAGAGTCAGAATGTAATAGTAATAGATAGTCATTAGATGAGTCATGAATCATCTATTGCTTTTTAGTTATTAGTAGTCTTTGGAATAAGAAAACCATATTCATAACAATGATTGTGTTCTTAATTATTCCGTGCGTGTTTGATCTTATCATTGCTAGTATATCCTTAGATGGCTAGATCGTAGTTTTATAATTCGGTTCAAAGCGGGATGCTCTTTTTGATATCTAGGATCTATAAGGTATATATCTAATTTGTTTTTAGATGGATTTGGATCTCGGATAAGATGATGAAACTATGCTCGCATTTTGGGGATTATTATGAAGAGAGTTTATTATTGCTTATTTGATGTTGTAGTTGAGTTTCACAGGTGTGTGTCTTATCATATCTTAAAGTATAGTTTTGCTGGCTATGACTTTAAAGATAACTTGTTCGTGCTTACAATGGTGTGACGAAGACTTGACGAATCTAGCAAAGGTGTGTGATCTATAAACTTAGGGTGCTTAATGCTCACATTTGCTATCACTTAAAGGAGTTAAATTGTTGTGCTCAGTGTCTCATATAGTTGAGGATTTTGTCAGATGATCCGCGATCCTATGTTGCATATTTTGGTCTATGGTATCAAGTTTGGCATCTCTATGTGGATAGTCTAGCAAGACCATTAGCACACAGCTCTTGGGAAATTCTACTTCTCTCCAAAATATGGGTTTAACATACATTTTTCTTCATCAAATAATTTCACTACTTCGGGCCTACTGAGTTATCGAGAGTTCATAGAGATGGATTAGCATACTTTTTCACAGGCGAGCTATATTGTTAACATGTTTTTTGTAAAAAACCATCTACATGTACCACTTAAGGGGGAAGTGTCACAAGGTTGCTTATCTAAGAATGACCCTATTGTGCAGGTTACAAATGGGGAAGAAGATTCATGATGATTGCCTCGCCATAATTATTTCTAAGCTTCCCTCGCGGTGGCATCACGTTGTTCAAGGAGATATTAAGTCCAAGGGGAAGCACTTTGAAGATTGTTTTCAATTCATGGAGATTGTTTCGTGTAATATCCAAATAGGGGAAGATTGTTGGCGATCTGATGATTTGATGATTCCAATAGACTCTACACGTATGTTTCATCTGACAGATAAATGAATCCACAAGAAGGACTCTAATATGATATGTTGGACTCTTTGACTCAAAACATTAATGTTGATTGGAAGTTACCAAAATCAAATTATTCATGATAATGTTGGACTTTGACTAAAACATTAATGCAGTGATTGGAAGTTATCAAATTCAACATTATCGATTATTGTTTGACCTAAAGGGTTTTCTTGTAAACCCTTAGTCCTCTATTGTATATAAAGAGACGGTAGGCGTGAATATGTTTTCGATTTTCCCCATCTTAGTTCGACGACTTCTCAATGAGTGTCTAATTGCACATGTGTGTCATGTAATTGCTATTAGATAAGTCATAATGAGTCATGACAATATCTATGTGCCTAAATTAGTTTAGTCAGGTAGTCCTTATGAATAGAAACTCCTAGCAAAACCTCCTTGATTCATATCACATGATTGTGTTGTCTTAATTATTCCGCTGCGTCGTTTGGTATCATTACGTTAGTATAGACTTGATGCTAGATCCGTAGTTTATCATGTTCACCTCTTGCAACAACTGGTTCGCGATGGTACACTCGGTCGGTTTTACCATAACTCAACGGTGGGCCGCTCCGGGTGAAATACGAGTTACCAATACTGCACTATTCTGCAGTCAGTTGTCTCTTGTGGCACTCAAAATACTCTTGCCAAAATGTTCAGATATCTATTAAAGCCCCACATAATCATGAGAGTTTAAGAATTAAGATTCACTTTGTACTTCTTTTAGCTTGGATCTTTTGTTTAGCTAGCATTTTTTACCTCCACTCTACTTCCCAGACCTCTAATTCTAAGGTTGCCTCAGTTTCGGCGTACGCAAGTGCAGCATGGTTCTTCTATACAACTAGTATGGCTATCATACAAAGTATAGGTGTCTTTCTGTCAAGCTTGAGCAGATAATAAGGATTTTATGATATCCAAGTGCCAATTTATGAACGATATCCATCGTAACAATAAGCTTGGGGTTTTGTAACATCATGCATTCGTTTGCCGTGGGACTGACCATTTTACTGTAAACAACGTGTCTTAAAGCTTATTCTCTTCACTTTTATAAGTCAATGACCTTCATCAAGATATTGTATCTTACCTTGTTTGCTTAGACTCCTTTTTCCAAACATTCAATACAGTTGTTGATGAGCAGTCTCTCTCCATGACTTCTCAACTGTTGCAGTGTGAGTCTGTAGTTCTTAATGGAGTGTATATCTGTATCTTCAAAATTATCCGCAAACCTTTGCATTCTGTCAATATTAACTCTTCGTCTCTAATTGACCAATAAAAGAGTACTTTCTTACTCCTAATCATTTTTTTAAATCAATCCAACTTTTGTCTTTCGCATTCCTATTAAGTTATACTTAAAAGTTTTACTTGTTCTTTATATCTTTCAAGCTCGGCATTCAGTGTTTCGTTAGCAACTATATTTTCTGGTGCACCTTATTACATTTAGCAACTTGACTAGACATTTCTTCAATGACAGACATTACTAGTGTTCTTGTTGTGCAGAAGAACTAGTGTTTTTAACAACCGGATTTTTAGTTTCTTGCAAACATTGCTCATAAGAAATGATATTACTATCACTTGTTATGTCAATTTATGTGTCATTATCAACATATGGTTGTTCAGAACACTATGTCTCTTGCATACTTTGATAACTTATAGCATTTTTAATGTTTGTGTCATGAAATGGTACCTCTGAAAGAACATCTGAGTCATAAGAAGAAAGATTAGCCATGAGGACTGCCTTGGCCGAGGGAACATCATCACAGTTAGAATCAAAAGCATCAAGATCATATGTCTAAAAAGCTGTTGGTTGGTATTTCCTGAGATGCTTAAGCTAGAAGGACTGTATCCCCATTATCTGCTAAGAAGGACAACTGTTATGGATCCAAATAAGCTCTTGACTCCAAAGCTTCTGTTAGTAACATCTTCTCTTTAAACCATGCTGAATTCTTGGGCCTCTTTGGTTTGGTGCACTGTCTAGCAAAATGACCTTCCTCTTGACAGTTGTAACACTTAACCGCCCTTAGTTGAACTGCAACCCCTTGCCTGTTAACACCCAGATTTGTAGCAGTGTTCCTTGCCCCATTGTTAGCATATCCCTGTGTTTGTCTCCCTTGAACTGTCTAAACGGTGACTTTTCCATCTTGAATTGTTGCTTGGTTCCTAGGATTAGACGAGGTTCTTAGTTGATTGTTTGTCTGTGGGAAACAAGGACCAAATGATGTGCTCACAAATGCCATTAGCTTGTTCAAATTGGCAATTGGATCATTAGAAGGGTTAAAAGATGGAAAAACAAGTCCTAAATCCAACTCTGTAGAAGATGGTTGTGGAATAGCAGGTGCTTGATAGGATTATTGTAAGGCATGTGCTTGATATGATTGTTAATAAATTGCTGAAGAAAGAGTAACTACTTGTGGAAAATATTGTGATTGTTGAACAATTGGTGCATTATAAGAACGTTATGGTGTAGGATATGGGTAGTATTGTTGTGAAATAGAGGATAGCTGTGGATAATACTGAGTCGGGTTCAAACAAGATGGAGAATTGGCAACTAAAGCAATCTGATCCGCATACCTTTGTCTTGCTAAACGAACTTTATTGGCATGAGTTTCATGTTGCCTTAGATGTCCATACAAGTGATCAAAGTTAGTTGTATGCATGGCTTTTGCTAATTTGACATTCGTGACAAATTTGCTCCATTCAGGTTGAAGATGACTGACAAACTTTGTGTTGACTTGGAATGGTTTCATTGTCATGCCAATGGTATGCATATCATTGATCAGCTGGGCAAACCGCATGTAATACAAATGAATTGTCTCTTTAGGCATAGAAGTGAATGTGTCAAAATCATCATACAACTTGGATTCTTGCTCTTGCAATGATAACTCTGAACCTTGAATGAGTAATTTGACTCTATCCTAAATCTACTTTGCATGTTCATTATGATTAACCAAATTGTAAATGTCTTGAGGTAAACCTTACAAAACAATGTTTGTTGCCTTGATATCAACTGATTCACGACTTTTTTCTTCATCGGTAAGATCGGTGTATGTTTGTGCTCTAATCGTTGCTGGAGTAGTTTCATTTCCAGGTTCTACCATTGTTCCATATTGGAAAGGTCCGTTGAGAATTGAATCAACAAGTAACTTGCCATGTTCCTTGCCTTTGATGTACAACGGCATATGACTTGCCCATGATGTAGTTAGTTTTATCGAGCATAGGGGGTCAATTATCATCCCCGGCAACAATGACATTTTCTGCTAATGATAAACTCATTTTGAATTACTTGTCATGTGAATTAAAATTATATGATTGATTTAGTGATTGATGAGAATTATGTTAAAGTGATGTTGTTATAAGTGATTTTAGTCCAAGTTAATTCACGAGATTTTACTAATCTTGATTAAACCGAGAAAATAAGTTAATACTTCACTGGATTTTACTAATCAAAATAAACCGTTGAAATTAATTAGTTGTCCAAATTGTCACAAAGTCTATAAGTCACAAATAGCAGGTGACACAAACTACAGAGAACACAAATCGCAGATAACACAAATTACAGAGAACACAAATCGCAGGCAGAACTTTCCTTGAATTGCAAATTTAACCCTTGTAGTTTTATCCCCTTTCCATAACTTTGGGATATGACAATTTTCGTCCCTTAAGTTTGCATTTTCTTCTTTTGGTTGACTTTGACTTTGTCGGGGTTGACTTTTTGTTGACTTTTTGACCCCGGCTTTTTACTTTTCAGCTCTTTTTGTTTCTGTGCTCGTTTTTGTCCGTTTTGGCTTTGTTTTTCGTCCTTTTGTGAATATCCGTTTCCTGCACAACACAAATGCAAAACAAACATATATTTGGCAGTTTTTGTCTGTTTTTGGTCATTTTAGTCCGTTTTTAATGGAGAAAGGTATGTGTAATTAAGCACATACCACCGAGCACGGGAATGGAAATAGTACGAGAAATCAAAGCCGAAGGCGTATTTATCTTTAATGGGCCAACCCGTACCCATTTTAATAGGCCGGGTCAGCCCATTAAGATATTTTACCTAAACCTTAAAACCTAAAACCCATTTATATAACTTAAGTCCAAATCCATTTCCATTAAATCCATTTACTTGGCCCAAATCCTTTTCGAGCCCAACTTTTATAAACCAAGTCAATGCCCCAATGTATAAACACTGGGTCAAAGTTACTATAGCACCTTCTCTTTTCCCTCCTATATTTCACCCACAGTACAAACAACGAGCAGGGTAAATGCTTCTCAAGTACACGCTTATCCATCCTTCTAGAAGTTCTTCCTGACACCACTGACATCCTCATTAGCCACGCTGGCAATCCCACATCACCCCATTGGTCAATTAAACGTGGACACGATCTAACGGCTCAAATGTTGATGATTTGGAGGCGGTTATTGATTGAGGGCCAAGATTAGAGATTGGGGAGCGTCCTGAAGGCTAGAAGGTTCCTCTCACCCCTATAAATAGAGGGCTTGATCACACAATTAGGGTATGTAGGATTTTAGCTTAAGCTTGTAGTATTTTAGTGTTTTAGTAGCTTATAGGTTTATTCTCATGTAATTTACTTTCCAAAGCATTGTAATCCTTTAAATTTTCAATAAAAGTCAGTTTTCATTTAATTTCGTGTTCAATTCTTGTTTTTCCTTAATGCAATGTTGTTTAATTTGATCATAATCTCCTTATAAGCTCTTATAAGCTCTTTAATACTACATAAGTTTGCTATCACTCAGTTAAGCCTTCAAAAGCTTAACTGAATTAGTTGATCATTTCAAATCTTCACTCAAAAATACCTCAGCTTAATATTTGGATGATAAGCCAAAAAGGGATGGGCTTATGGACAATACCAGCTTGTTTTTAAACAAGCTGGAGCTTGTAGATAAGCTTTTTAGAGCATTAATAGATCCCTGTTTGGCTGGGATCAAGGTACACTTAATTTTCACTCTTATTTAGCTTATTACTGTTTTGCTTATTAGATTGCTTAATTGTGCTTATTCTTGTGAGGTTAATGCTTATTTGTCCTTTACTTTCCTTATGCTATATCTGTTTCTGCTTATCTTAGCTTAAATCAGCTTTTTATAGTTTAAAAGTGCAAATCCATTACTTAAAGGGGTGTTTGGCACAGCAGCACTAACCTATGTTAGTGCTGCCTATGCCTCTTTTGTCTCTCAAATCATTTTCAACAAGCTTAAATTTAGTCTATAAGTTAGTTTAAATTAGTTTTTAAAGTCTAAAATTCAAGTTTAAGATTTGTTGTAACCATGGTTTGAATCTGTGGTAATTTTGTCTTGTAATCTAGCTTATTTGGTTTAATTTTGATTAAGTGCTATTTGGTGTCAATTTTATGAGTCCTTAATGCAGTAATATGATCTAGTTTAAGTGTGCAATTGTCTTGTGTGTTTTTGAGTCAAAACTGTCTAAGTTTCATAGTCTTATTTCTATTGTCCAAAAGCCAGTTTTCATTAGTAAATTTAGGTAAGATAAAAAATAGTTTTAAGGTCTGATATTGCTAGTATAAGCTCTTTGGATAACAAGCTTGATCTGTTTTAACTTGTTGAGTTTTCTCATTAGCTTCTTCTAGCTTATTTTTAGGTCTGCATTTAGCCTTTTAAGTCTTTTGAAAACCTTATAAAAGCCAAAAACATTAGTTTAAGTCTGTCACTTTTAAGCCTTCTTTTCTAGCTTATTGTTAGTCATAACCACCAGAGTATTAGCTTATTTGTGTTCTTCTAGTTTAGGTCTTAATCTGTTTTTGGTTTATAGCTTATGTTAAGTGCTTATTAGTCCTAATATTTTAGCTTAAAGTTAGTATAAAGTCCTTTAATAAGTATTTTTAGGTCTGCTGTCTTAACTGCCTTTTAGCTTAATGTGTTTGCTAATTTCTAGTCCCTATTGCTTTTTAGGTCTAGGGATTAAGCTGTCATAAGCTTGTTTTGCTTTTTAGCTTATTCTAAATGCTAATTAGTTCCTAGGTTAGCTAGAAAAGAAGTAGTGAAAAAGCCTTCTTAGCCTGTTTAAGTGTCTATCTGTCTTATTGCCTTTAAGTGCTTTCCAGCTTATTTTCTTTGCTTAATTCCTTTCTTTTGTGCTTATTAGGTTTAGCCTCAAGGCTGTTTTAGCTTATTTGCCTTTCCTTTAGCTTATTAAATCCAAAAAGCCAAAACAGTTTTGCTCATAATTCATAAGTTAGATTTCTTTGAAACTGTCACTTTTAATCTGCTTAATTCTAGCTTATTTTTCAGTTTTGTCAAAAAGTCCTTCACAAAAGTTTATTATTTTAGCTTATACTTAGCTTTTCAAAAAGAAAATAAAAAAATGTTTTGTCAAAAAGGGTGGCCACAGGTTTCGAACCTGTGACCTCCCCCTTTTATAGCATACGATTTAACACACACACTCATCACCATCTGCCCTGGGGTCTTTTTCAAACAAGTGTTGCATTATTTAATTGTTATAGGTTTTTAGGTTTAAAAGCTTATTGAGCTTATTCGAATTTTAGCTGCTTATTGGCTTGAGCTTATTAAACCGTTTTTCTTTAGGAACATTAGTAGTAGTGTTAAGCACTTTCAGTAATTTTTTGGAATTTTTATAAATTAGTTTAGTATTTTTAGTATTATTTTTAGATTAAAACTGTTTTTAATTCATAATAAATAAAATAAAAATCAAAAAAATATAATTCTTTTCAATCATTTAGGATTTATAAAAAATAAAAAAAATAGTTTTAAGGTTAAATTTTAATAGTTTAGGTATTAAGTCGCGTTTTTAGATTCCCGTTAACGTTTTTAGTTTAAATCTTTAATTGCCTTATTTGTTTGCTTGCCTTTATTTGCTTTTGCGTTTCACTATTAGAAATAGAATCTAAAACAAAAATATTCGATATTCAAGCATCAAACAAAATACTATTGTGGAATTCAAATTCACCTCTTGTCGGGATACGACATCCGGGAGATAAAATATTGTTTGTCCTCAAGCAATTTTCTTATCAAACGGGATACTCTCTATACTATAATTAATTTGAGATATTTAGGATATATATTTAATTATATATAGACTATTTGGATCGGATACCAAGTTTTTGGCGCCGCTGCGTGGAAGAGGTGTTCGATTTTCGCGTGGCATTGAAGTAGGTAGTCTTGAAGATCCTTCCCCGTGAAGTTATCGTTTTCTATTTTCTATTTTCTTTTAATGCATTTCCTCAAGGCATCACCATTTGGTCTTGTATCAATGTATCTTAAGAATCGTGATCGCCATTGTGCATATCTTCTGTTGCAAGCACCCGCTCTAATTCTTCTAATCTTTTTTACAAACTATAAGAGAGGTTTAAGGAGGGTCGATCCAACGAACTTCGACCCGAAAGGAGAAGGATTTTAAAACGCTTCGCGCTTACCCACTCCTCCGCTTCTTTGTGTGGTTTTCTAGAGAGCTACCGTACACTTGTTCGATTATCGGTTACAAAAATATTTTCGTTTTATCTTATTTTATCTTATCTTGCTTTTAGTGCATGAGCACTCGCTCTAATTCTTCTAATCTATTTTCTCCTCTTCGAGACCCCGAGAGTCTTATTCGACGAAGGAATTTAGGTGAACCGTCATCTCTTTTCGACTTCGAAGAAGTTATGAGCATTCCTCATAATAACATGGGACCACCTCCTGCGAGACCCCCTCCTCTGAATAACAATGGTCCACCTCCGATGGTGAGACCAATGGGCAAGCTCCCCGATCGATGGAGGAGTTGTGCTAACCGTCTATAGATGGACGGGGCGGACCAATTGCCCCGATTCCAATTCAAGCTACGGATTTTGGTCTTCGTCATCACATAATACAACAAGTTCAAAATACTTGCCAATTTCACGGATTACCAGGCGACGATGCCAATAGACATATTGATAAATTTTTGGATATATTGTTATTCGATTAGATCTTTCGAGTTAGCTTATTTTTTATTACTTTATTTTTCTATTCTTATTGTTTTAGATCCTAATATAGATCCAATCATTAATCATACCCGATCCGAGTTCACTTGACTGAAGAACTTAGTTTCGGGTGGATTTGGATCTATTATTTTTAGCTTATTTTCTAGCATAAAGTTTGTTGCTTTTTAATTCTAGCTTATTTTTTTCTTAGATCTAAATCTTTAATCATACCCGATCCGAGTTCACTTGATTGAACACCTTAGTTTCGGGTGGATTTAGATCTAAAGTTTTCATTTTTATTAGCTTATTGTCTTTAGAATAATATCTAGCTTATTTTGTCTTAATAGCTTATTGTTTATTGTGCACTTTAACTTTGTTTGTTTTATTGTTGATGGATCTTATTCTACACTTAGGCGAGGAGCTTATGGTTCTTATAAACTAGTTTCACTATTAAAGTTCTAAGCTTTTTAAGTTTTTACCTAGCTTATTAATTAATAAAGCTCAAAACTTTATTGATTAATTAGTGAAATTAAAACTAATAAAGTCTTAAACTTTAAAAGTTTAATTAAGTTTATAAGAGCGGGTGGTGTAATATTCGAATCGGTTTCATCATTCGGGTTCTAATCTTCTTCCCTCTTTTTAATCAATAGTATAAAGTAGCATAATTTGTAGTTTTATAATATGTTGATGCTTATTAGAATGATTGTTGCTAGTGAGTAGTTTAATTAGTGTTTGTTAAGTGATATTGTGAATTAGGAATTAAGTGAGGATTTGAAAAATGGTTTAATTAATTAATAATCTTTGATTATTTAGATTTATAGTTTGAATATTTTGAAGGGCAAAAGCCGGAAAAATAATCAAACTACACATCTAGTAATTAATATCTTTTTGAGAGATTTTTGTCAAAATAAACCAACGTTGTGAGATAATTATCTTTTCAAAGGAAATTAATTCGTTAATAGACCTTAATTCACACTTAATGAACTTTTCACATCACTTAGCAAGCATATCTTTTTATATAGTTCTTTTCATTTAATTGCTTTGCTTATTTGTTAATTAGTATAATCTAGTTTAGTATTATTTTATATTTAGTTCAAAACCAAAACCAAAATATTTGTCATTCAAGCATCAAACGAAACATTCTCGTGAATTTCAAATTCATCTCTCGTCGGGACACGACATCCGGGAGATTAACTATTACTTGTCCTCAATTGTCATATCAAACGGGATACTCTCTTTACTATTACTAATTTGGTATTTTAATATATTATATATATATATTTTTTATATCGAATCAGTTTTTGGCGCCGTTGCCGGAGAGAGGTGTACGATCTACACGTGGTGTTTGAAGTTAGTGCCTTGAAGATCCTTTCTTCAGAAAGTTTATTTTCGTACTTATTAAAAATATAAAAAACCAAAAATATTTTCCATTTTATTTTTATATTTCCTTTTCTTTTATAAATATTAAAAAAATACCAAATTTTTTTTTCTTTCTTATTTTTATTATTTCTTTTCCTTATGTTCTATCTGAAAAATCTATAAATATTCTTCTCTGTCCTCTTATTCGTTTAATTCTTATTCTCTTTACCTTCTTATCTGATAATTTTTCAACATGTCTTGGTTTTCGAGATGCTCATGGTGTGGAGGTCCATTTAACAGTGGAAATTGTCGGGATTGTGCTAATGTGAGTTTCGGAGATGAGCCCATCTATGACTCTAATCCAAATTCTTATAATCAAACTCCCGATTTTTCTAACCCACTTCAACACCGCAACTACGAGACATACTCGAGGTCTGACACGGGAGCAGCTTTTCAAGCAGAATTTGCAAAACTTCAGCATAACTTTGAACGATTTATGGCTCAGCGGAGTTGCTCATACTGTGGTGGTCCTTTTAACGGTGGAAATTATCCAAGTTGTAGCATTGTAGGAGCCGGAAACGAGTTTGTCCATGACCCTAATCCTTTTCCTTACGATAATACACCCAACTTTTATGATCAACCACTGCAGCACTATGACGAGCCATACTCGTATGAGTTATGTGGGAACGATTTTCACTATGGGTTTGATTTTCCGCCATGGTTCCCGCTTGTCTATGAGCAGGAACCGAGCTACAATCAAAATTTTGTCGATTATTATTATCCACAAAATTCACTGAGTTTTCCACAATAATATCTTTGCTGTGAAAACTATGGGGGTCCTCATGAAAGTTTTCAATGTCATCAGATGAATCAAAACTACTTTGAGCCACAACAACGGAAAATATACACTATCACCTTCACAATAAGTGTTGAATTCTCTTCTCACTCTATTCTCATCCTCTCTCGGGTGTATAATGAATTATAACAATATGGGAAACGGGAAAATTTAACAAAAAACACTCATTACACCTGTCATAGCATAACAAATTACCAAAGCTGATAAAATGAACAAACAAAACCAAACCCACACCGCTAGCTAAGGATTAATATAGTTACATCAAAGCAAAGCCAAAGAGGTCTTTAAAGGGTTGTGGGGTGTAGGTGTAATACGATAAACATGGAAACGGAAACGGATGAGAAATATTTGGGGAGTGACTTTTTGGGTGAATTTTGGGTGAAGTGGTGAGTTAATTAACTATAAGAATACACGCTAATTTTGTTGCTAAGTCAAAGACTCGACCACTTGAAAAAAGATGTACAAACTCTACACAACTCTACATCAAACTCTTTTTTTTTCTTTTCTTGACTCTATGATAAACATAAACATAAAATAAGCAAATGGCAGCCCGTACATTTTTTTTCTTTTTTTTATAATTTTTTTCGATTTTTTTTCCTTTTTTTCTTTTTTTTGTACACTTTTGCCCTGCCATTGCTTAAACATATAATACATCACATGGGGTTTATAGATACACTCTTACACTTGAACTTTTATCTACTCGATACATAAACTAACAAATGACCCGAGTTGAGGTGAATCAAAATAACATAGAAACCATTAGACAAACATATAGGGGTATTGACTTAACTTTTCTTCCCCATTCTTCCGCGAAATAAATACTACCATGAATCCCAATCGTCCCAAAACTGTATATACAAGGATAAGGACTTAGCAACCGTGTACTCAAATAATTAATTAGGGTTAAACAATAATGTACTGAAAGCAAGTACATACAAGGAAGGCTAAGGCGATTTGGGTGTAAAAATTTTTTAAGGGTAAACAATGCTCTTCATTAACAATCAGGAATTCACCAGAAAATTACAAGAACCGTGAAAAAGAAAGGCTCGGAGGGTTTCAATAGGGGTATCTTGCACTAAAAATAAGTGCGAAGAAAGGGTGTGGGATAGTTACATAGTCGATGTGACCATCATAACAAATACAAGTTTAAAACATGGGTTAATTCTAGTGCCTTTTATCACTTAGCAAATCCTAATACTCACTACGCGGTCTCGGAATGCATCACTAAAGCAAGTTCTAGAATTATATACATTACTGGTATACTCTCATATAATTTAAAACCGATACCAATGCTCCAGAAAAGGCGACAAAACCACACATACACATCCATAACGATGGAATAGATATACATGATTGCTCTTTCCTTAACTCGAGAAAGCTAAAGGTGTAAACTATCTTGGGCATCAAAGATGGATACCCAAATTCTTAAAGATCTAGGGGCGAACCTCATAATTTGGGGGTGGAATTTATTTGAGTGGATGGGTTTTTGTGCTAGTCGTATAATTCCCTATCCAATAAGACGCTACTAGAACTTAGTTTCACCGGCATGTGCGACAATTTTTTTAAAATTTGGGTCAAAATTACCTTCTACGCTATGTTTTGATATATTACTCATCATTTTAGGGACAAAGCAAAGGACAAATGGTGGAATAGTTTCTAAGGCTTTTATTTTCCCTACACTTATTACAAACATTGTCCCCAATGTTCTACAAAGTACCCATAAATGAATAAAGGGAAAAGAAAAGAGAGTGAAAGAAACTAGTACTCCCCTGGTTTTGCTCAATGATGGAGAAAAAACAAATGATCCAGGGTAAATAGTCATCCAAGAATTGTCCACATGAAACTCCTAAGAACTCTCGGGCTTCTCCTTATCAAATATAACCTGCAAATCAAAGACAATATTCAACTACACCAAGCGTAAAATCCACGGGTGAATGATTTACAACCTCATTAACTACGTTTAGACTCTATGAAAGCAATAAAGATAGGATGAATGTGTTGACGTAATTGTGATTTTCTGCAGGTTTTTAGTAAAATTACAAATTCCTAAAATTATACAAGATTAATTTCTCAAAAATTAATTAAAAATCAAAATTTTCCCGTAGCAGACCTGGCGACGCCATCAGGATTAATCCTGACGCCGTCTCCAGGGTCTATAAAAAAATTCTTTCTTCAAAAGTTCTTGCACGCAAGTTCCTATTAGTTATTTCCTGCAAAATTTGCTGCAAAAACCACAAAAATAGTTAACACAATCATATGACTCAAAACAAACACACAGGACACACCTAAAATGCAAGAAGATAAAAGATTGGGTTGCCTCCCAATAAGCACTTGTTTTTGTTCGAGTCACAATCCTGACTCTATGCTTATTTGATGCGCAAAAGGTGGGTCTCCCCTACATTTAGCATTAAGTGCGGGTGATAGTAGCGATACATACCATTTCGATGGAAGTATTCCACGTGGGGTGAAGACGGTGTATGAATGGTTAAGGGTTCTACTATCTTCATCCTAAAACTACCCTGATCCTTTGGTTTGATGGGTGGATTTGAAGTTAGAGAAAAATTAAGACAAATAATCGGGGTTATGTCATTATCATAAAGATTATGCTTCAACAATTCTTTATCCATTCCGGTTCCCATCATCTTTATCTCGAATTCATCTTCATCTTCATACTCAAGCTTATTTTCCTTAAATGAACAAAGTATTGGCATTTTGAGGTTCGAATTTAGGTGTTGGTGAGAGGTTCTATAGATTGTGGGTTTAATGTTAGAAATCATCAAGACCCTATGCGCCATGGTAGGCTTGAGTGTTTTAGGGGTTATGGTAGGGGTGTAAGTAGGAAATTGATATGTCATTGTGTGGTGTATATTTCTTGATTCAAGTTTTAAATTTATATTTTGCCGACTAAACCAAAAACAACACTTTAACGGGCAGTGTACCCGATCGGTAGTAATTTCGTGGTAAGTAGGGTGTCGAACACTTGAAGCGAGGTTAAATCTATCAATTTAATTAATATATTGGCTATCTAATCTATGTTAATTCTATTCTATTCTAAACCTATGTTAAACCAATGTCAGTCTAAATCCTAATTCTAACGGGAAAAGGGGGTTTTTAGCCTGAGAGACTGGCACGGTTTGGTTGGTGACTACAATCAATTCAAGACACTTTTACCCACGCAAGCTAATTAACAAAAGATAAAAGAGCGGTCGAACCTTATATAAGAAAACTTTATTAACCATTATCAATCTGATTAGAAAGTTGGTTTGTTTATTAAGTGCAATGATTTCTTCTCTCGAGGTGGCATATCATTCTTAAGACTTAGGCGTTACATCATCCTAAGACCTAGACACATTAATTCTGTCATAATTAAAGCATCCGCATAAAGCATCCTTATTTGCTGATTATAATCTATCTTAGGGATTAAAGCAATGGTGATCTTGTTAAACCCTGACTTATAGAGACTTTACCCACTTACCGCTTAATGGCAATTTATACACTAGTAGTCCACTTGTCCAACTATCCAATGGAATCATAACATTACTTGTTGAATTATCTAGGTCACCTGCTAGTCAACACGATCAATAAACCATTGGCAATATCCAATTAACTAGTTAAGCCCGAAGCGTATCCTAGACATAGACTTAGAAGGACAATATTTGTGTAACTATGATTCTAGATGTATAGATTACTATATAAAGAGCTATCCCGGACTGTAAATCTGCTTGGTCTACTTCACTAGATCTAGTTGAATGATAGGTCGCATACAAAAGTGCGTAAACAAGTATAAATTGATAAACATAAACAAGCACTCACCGATAAATCAAGAAATCAAGATAAACAAATACCAAACATTTAGATCTTTATAATAATGGATAATACCCGAAGGTATTAGCCTTCAAACATCATAATAAATACAAGAGCGATTATTTAGCTAAGGTAAACTAATCGAGTTAACGAATGATACAAAAACCGAACGATTACTAAAGTATATGGAATTACACTTTGTCTCCTATGGAATTGATAACGTTGCTCGACCTCTTCTGCTCTTTTTCTCCTCTGAAAATTGACTTTTGTGGTTTAGGTATCGAGAATATGATTTAATACCAAAAACTGAACGATTACTAAAGTATATGGAATTACACGTTGTCTTCAATGGAATTGGTAATGTTGCTCGACCTCTTCTGCTCTTTTTCTCTTCTGAAAATCGAATTTTATGGTTTAGGTATCGAGAATATGATTTAACACCCTTAAAACTCATTTTTGAGTTTTCTATTTATAAGGTCTGGAAGTCGGTTCGATACGGCGTATCCAAGTATTGGATACGGCATATTGGGGGTTTCTTGGAGTAGGGACCACGCTTGATATCTTCCAGAATATTCAAATACTATATCTTGGATACGGCGTATTGAGTCTCTCTGGATACGGCGTATTAAGCTTTATTCCTGAGTGGTCTTTGGTGAGTGCAGGCATAGATACGCCGTATCTTCCTTGATGGATACGGCGTATTGGTCGTCAGAATAGTAATCTTCAAAATATCTTCATTTAAGCTCCAGAATGCGCGCCTTTTGCTAACTTTCACCAATTACTCCATAATTACTTCAATTCTCAAATATAAACGATTAAGTAACAATTCTTTGCAATAACTATACAAAATGGGTTAATAACATGGGATAAATGATGCTATAAAATAGACGTTATTTGATGTCATCAAATATCCCCCACTTGAATCTTACTTGTCCTCAAGTAGCCTTTAGAAGTTTATAAAAATGTATCCCTAAGGATATTTTCCATTAAAGCACTTATTCGATCTATTACAAGTACACAACCAAACACCTCACGAAATAGGAAGATGAAAACACTCAAATCACTCAATTAATCTATGTGGTAACATGTAACTAATTTACACATCTCCACCGCTAAAGCTAAGGAGTAACAAGTTTATAAAGGTAAATATGGGTTTTTGTATGGAAAGGCGTACAGTTGATCATTCTATAATCTTCCACCAGAAGTACCACTCCAACAAGGCAGCTGAAGCACACATACACACCTGAAATGCCGGGATAGACATGTGTGTTCGATCACATCCCCATTCGAATTTAACCAACGGTTAGGATGAAGAATGATATAGGGTAGGAACCTTCTAACTTTCACCAAAAGTAGTAAACCAACGAGGTACAAGACATGCATACATGGCCGTAACAACGAAATAGACATGCATGTTGGTATGAATCCTCATTCGCGTAAAACCAGCGGCTAATCATCAGGTGAGAGGGAAGTAAATTGTTGTTAAATAAAAATCAAGAAACAAATAGATTAAGACTAAGATACAAGTTGCTAGACACTTTTTCCCGACCGTTATCATGACAAAGACACAACTATTTACAACGTCTTGATCATAGATCAAAAACAACAACCTAAGTTGGCATTCCCGTAACGGTCAACTTCCCAATCATCCCAAAACTTTACATACTCTACAAGGCAAGTGGCGATATCTTCCACTTTATACAATACTCTACATCGTTGATTTTTTTAGACGTATTAACGAATAATCGATCCTTCGTGTAATTCCTTCGGTAGTTGCGAAACGATTATCTTCAAACTTTCTTTCTCTCTCTTTTTGTATTTTTTCTCATTTTTTCGATTTTTTTGCTAACTATTCTTTAAATCTCGGTGTAGTTTCACCATCTTCACGATCATAATTATAACACCCTGTGTTTTCAAGTCATTGACGACACCGATAAATCCACTACGTACCTTTTGTATTGTACGTGTTTGCTTGAAATCGTAATCGTTAGGTTAAATTGCGTACGCCAAATATTATTTTTAATGTAAACGGGCATTAAACCATCAAACATTTACATCAATCATGTGTTATATAATTATTTTGATAATAATTATGGTCGTTGTTCATTTATTTTATTGGTTACGTAAGTTAAATACGTTTCGCGATAAATGTACGTTTAAGCATACCCGGAAGCACGTTAATTTATTAACGCTTCAACAAATGCCCACGATTATACCCAATACCTAAAGTTTTATTAAACTTTAGCCAAATAAATGTTATTTACACCTTGTACACTAGAAATTAAAAGAATACACAAATACTTGCAACTAGACACATTTTATTTACAAACTACAAATTATTACTTGCATATATGACTCTATATATTATGTTAGCTAGCAAAAAGTTTCTAGAAGGGTTTCACCCCCCCAAAAAAAAAAAACATTTTTTTCATTTGGAAACGGAAAGGCTAAATTCTCACAATATCTAACAAGGGTTTTTGTGTCGGGTTTTGTAACATGTAATTTCACAAAAGTATGCTTAATTTTTTTTTAAATTTGAGGCATAATTTAAGCATTTTAGTATGAAAATTAGGACAAGTAAATATTCTAATTCCACCCCCCACTTGAATTATACAATGTCCTCATTGTATACATAAACATTTAATACAGGGAATTTAAAAAAGAATTAGAATGACGGAAACCCCCTGATATTGCTCGGTAGATTCTCCCATGTTGTGTTTTATGAGCAGAATTCGTTTTCTTGAACAGTCGCTGAAGTTTCAAGACTCCAACACTTCTAGCTCTCCTAGATATTTAAATTCTCCACCAATATTCGTCGATATTTATTTCACGAGGTCCTGTATAAAATATAGGAAGAACATGTGTATTCCAATCATAGTACCTATGGTTAATTTAAACTAAACTAAATAAAATACATGTCAGTTTTGGTGGATACGGCGTATCAGTTTCGTGAATACGTCGTATTCCAGAACTGACAATAATGTTTTTAAAGTGCAATAAAAAATAAGATGATAAACGTCAGAAATGAATACGCCATATGGTATGGAGCGGATACGCCGTATTGATGTTTGGGAAGACAGACTCGATAAAATTAAATAACATTCCAGGTTGTCTCCCGAGAAGCACTTTTCTTTACAATGAAGTCTTTAAGTTAGACTTTTCTTCTGCTTCACTCCATCTCATGCATGCTAATGTGCCCGCGTGTAAGCCATTCTTCCGTCTTCGCATTTCGAATGTAATCGGGTCCTAGATTCAAACTCCTTTGTAGAACCCCTTAAGCTTTTGGTATGCATGCGAGATTCTCCGGCAATGGTGCCAAAAACTTGATGTGTCATTATGTGGTGTTTAAATCTCGGATGTGATCACACCATTTGGTATGTTACTTCATCATCACTTTTGTAAAGGGTAATTATCCCTTCGAACCGTTTTGCATTATATTCCAACTTCTCTTAAGAACGGTTCGCCAACAATAACATCGCCCATTCCTTCATCACGATTAGCATCCATATCTTCCAAACTGCAAAGTCAGTTACAACGGAAAAGATTCCAAAAAAAATTCGCACATTTCATTTAAGGCTCCTACAACATTATTCCCTTTATACACCATCTTATCTCTCATGATTGAATTATGAAACTTTTTAGACATTACATTGACGTACAATAACGGAAAGAAGTTGACATGTGTAGATTCAAATTCTATCATGCATGAAAACTTTAAGTTGTGAGCACAATCTATATGGATCTTCTTATCAGAGTCACAATAACTAGGGTAATCATTAATTCCATGCATCAGATCTTCTTCCTTAGTTCTAAGTCAGCCTCATTTACCTCACCTTCCTTAATTGGTGAGTGATAAGTGTAAAATACACATATCCGTTATTACCAAAAATGACCCTAAATGACCACAAATACACTAAAAATAGCAAAAATATACTTGTTTTTATGTTTTGTGTGTGCAGGTACGGATAAGACAAAAACCACAAGAAACCCATCAAAAATAGGAAAACCGGGAAACTAGAGACCGGCAAAGGAGGCCACGCCAAGATCCGGGAGCAAAGTCAAAAAAGTCAACCCTGGTCAAACCTCAGTCAACAAAAGTCAACCATAAAAGGACAAAAACTCCAATATTACCATTTGAGTCCCTCAAGTTTCCAAAAGTTACACAAAAGGTCCCTTAAACCTTAAATGGGCCTTAAACCCTTAAAAACCCTACCCGGATACAAGGCCCATTACAAAAGCTCAAAACCCTAGCCCAATTCCCTTTTTATAAAACTACAAGGACCAATCTTGCAAAAAGCCCAAAGTTCAAATGTTTTTACCCCGTTTCAGTTAGAAAAGGCACCAAGCCTTGTTACTATTGATCGTCTCCCCAAAAATCACCCCGCTGTCAAATCAAAGGGCTTTTCCAAATTGGAGGGTACATAAGTCTATTCAAGTGGTCTATATCACCCTGGCAGAGTTAAAACGTCACTCAAGCACCCTATTGGCCAATTCTAACAAAGGAATGCCACATGGACTCAAAGAAGCACAAGAGAAGCGGGGTTTTACACTTCTAGCACTCTTAGAGAAAGCACAAGGTGTCACAATCATAGATTGCCACGCTGGCAATTCGTGTGTGCACATATGTGATCCAACGGTCAAAACTAATGATCCAATCATTGAAGGAATTCAAGGGATGTGATTAAAAGGGGCGTAGGGAGTGCTCAGACCCCTAGAAGATTCATCAGAGTGCTATAAATAGCACACTCACACACACACATTGTATCTTTTCTTTTTTTTCTAGTTAGCTTTTCAATTTTAGCTTAATTGTACTTTAGCTTATGCAAATTTTCTTCAAGCTTTTTGTAATTCCTTTTCAAAAGTAATGTAATCTCCTTTAGTTATTAATGACTTCAAACTTTTTATAAGCTGTTTTACATTCATAAGCTCTCAGTTATTCTCAAATGATTAAGCTATTGTTCCATAAGCTCATACTAGCTCATCTTAGTCTCTAAGCTAAGATTGAGTTTTAATAAGTAATAATCTACTTAAATCATAGAATCAGTTCAAATTACCTTTGCTATTGGATTAAATGCTTATGGAAGGAGAGCCAAAAAGGGAAGGGCTCTCAAGGACTATTACTGGCTTATTTCTAATAAGCCAGAGCTGTTGAATAAGCTCTAAGAGCATTTCATGCCTTGTTTAGCTAGGCTCATTGTAAGTCTTCTTTAATTTTCAGTTTTAGCTTAATGATTGCTTAATTAGCTTAGATTTGCTTATTGGCTTATTAATAGTGCTTATCTGCTCTTCATTATTGCTTATTTGTGATTTAATTGTACTTTGGACTATTCTCCACCTGTTTTAGCTTAAGTGTCATAAATCTCAGAGTTCTCATTTCTGTTATAAAAAGCTTAAAAAATCCAAAAATAAGTAGTTTATAGTGTAGATCTTAGAATTTAGCTTATTTAGTTGTTGATTTATGTTTATTAAGTTTAATATAAGTTGTTTAAGATCTGGTAATAAGGTTTTGATAATTAGATCTTAGATTCTAATGTTTTATAAAATCTGTCAATTCCTAAAGAGGTGTTTGGTTTAAGCTTCTTTGACCTTTAAAAGTCAAAGCTACTTTGAAATTTCTTATTGGTTAGTTAGATTAGCATATTTGATAAGATTTTAAATAAATTTGCCAAGATAGTTTGAGCTTATAATGATTTTGTGGCTTATTGAATCAGTCTTAGCACCAGGGGAATTTTCCTTGTGATTTCACTTGTGAAAATTTGAACCAAGCTACTTAAGACTTGCTTTGTGTTTGATTTGTGTTAAGCCATACTCAAGTAGGGTGTCTAAGTGCAGGTTACCCCTCTAGGATACCTGCACATTTGTGTCTTGCCTTCTGTCATTTGCACTAGCAGTGGTAACAAGTTACCACTGCTGTCACTCTTGGATTCATTTCAGCTAGTAATTTTAAGATTTAGATTTTAAAATTCAGTTTGCTTTTAGTTTAGATATAGCTTTAGATAAATTAAGCTTTAGTTTCCATTTTATAGCTCATTTCCTTAGGTGCATTTAGTTTTAAAAGCAATTAAAAAGCCAAAAATTCCAAAGACAGTAGTAATAATATTAAGCCTTCTAATTTTAGAATTTTAAGTTGTAGTATCTGATTTTCTTGTTTGAATTTATAGATTAAAGTTAGGATAATTAGTTTTCTTAAGCTCAGCTTAAGTTTTGGCTTATTGAGCATTTGAGTTTTTCTTAATTTTGAGCTTTTTGAGTTTGTTCTTGAATTAGCTGTTTTGATCCTCAAATTCAGTTGGTGTTAAGTGTTTTCAGTTAAGCTAGCTTGTTTGAACTAGCTTATGCACATCATAAGCTACCTAGAACAACTTTTGGTTTTCAATTTGAGCTTATATTGAAGATTGTGCAAGCTTTTTAGTGTAAACAAGCTAAAGTGAGCTTAAAAACTCATTTACTGTGGTCAGATCATAAATAAGCTCTTAGAGAGCTTATTTCTCACTTTTAGCTTATACTACTTTTATAAAAAGTTCTTAGAACTGTTTGCTTAATAAGATTTAGCATTTGGTTTTCAAAAAATAAAAAAGAGCAAAAAGGGGGTGTGCCAAGCTTTGAACCCGTGACCTCTAGCATAGATACCAAGTATTCGTGTTAACGCCTTTGTGCTTATAGCTCATCCAACCATACTCTTCACCATTTAATCTTTATACTTGATTTTCTTTTCTTCTTTCCTTATAAGTCGTAGCTTAGATAGCTTATTATAGAGCTTATTAGTTAAGCTGTTTAGGGAGTTAGTATTTTTCTAGTATTCTTAGTTGCTTAATAGACTTTTCCTGATTTTTTGGTAATTTTTTATTAAGTAGAAAATTTTTAATCATTTTTCTTAAGTTTTTAATTTCAAAAATTTATAAAAAATAGAAAAAAGTTTTATAAAAATTCAAAAAAATAGTTTTTAGTTTTATAAAAATTACTTTTAGGTTTACATCCAGTAAAATCATTTTTACACCATTTAGATTTTAATTTTCATTTTTGAGCCTTTAATTTTAAGTTTAAAAATAGGATTTTAATTTTTAAAATAGTTAAAAATAATTTTCTGAGTTTTTATGTTATTTTAGATTTTTCTAAGTTTAAAAATCATTTTTATAAATTTTTAGTACTTAATTTGCTATTTTTTTGGATTTAATTAGATTAAAATAGTTTTTAATTCATAATAAATTCAAAAATAATCAAAAAAATGTTTTTCTTTTTCTTAAAATGAATTTTAGTTTACATTTTTAGGGATTAAAATTAGTTTACTGGTTTAATAGTCGCGTTTTATTATTTTACCGTATTTGTTTAATAGTTTAAATTGCTTTAATTAGTAGATATAGATTATCAAAAACATCTTTGCTTTATTCAAATCAGAATCCGAACTAAAACGTGGTTTCAATTTCACTAGTCGTTGGGGAAACGACCCGGGTGATCATACTTGCCCGGTTTAATATACGTATTATATATTATATTATATATATTTTTGAGAGTGAAATTTCCTTAGGGAATTTTCTTAATTACTCTTTGAATTAATATATTTTATATATATTTTAGGTATATAAAACTTACCACACCAAGTTTTTGGCGCCGTTGCCGGGGACTAGTGTTTAAGATTCCTACGTTTTGTGTTTGTTGATTTGGTTTGAAGATCCTTTCACCCTCGAAAGTTTCATTTTTGTTTTATAATTCAAAAAAAAATTCATAAAATATAAAAAGTAAAAAATATTTTCCTTTTCTTTTTAGTATAAGTAAAAGATAAAAAAAATAATATATATATATATATATATATATATATAAAATTGTCCTTTAAAAAGAAATAAAATAAACAAAGTTGGTAATCGAACACCAACATATAATATCTTCTATTGAGATATTATCATTTCAATTTCCGGTGAACTTGCAATTGTTCCCAAATCGTAATCAAAGATTTAACACTTGCCATTTGTGTCTCTACCAAGTACGGCTCACCTTGAAAAGAAATTTTCAAGAGCTACCGTGAAGTAGTTGATTATTTGGTTTAAGTCTCTTTCGTGTAACCGTTAAAATTCATTGTTAAAAAAAAATTAGTGTAAAGTTTTGCTTTTTAATTTTTAGTTTTTCCTTTTTATGCGCACTCGTTCGCAATCTCGAAGACGTCGACAAACTCTTCCGTTGAACCAATGTTTTTGAACAAAACGTTGTCAATGGCGACAAATCGACGATGACCAATTTTACAATGCACCCAATCGAGGGTTAATGAAGATGCTAAGTTTGTTCCACCAATCAATGCTAATAATTTTGAGCTTAAGCAACCATTAATCAATCTTGTGCAAAGTAATAAGTTTACGGGTAGACAAGATCCCCACAATCACCTTCGATTTTTTAACAAGGTCACTTCAACGTTTAGACATCCCGAAGTTCCGAACACTTCGATAAAGCTTTTGCTTTTTCCTTTTTCTCTAGACGGTGAAGCCCGAGATTGGTTAGACAAGGAACCTCCTAGATCAATTCTCACATGGGACGACCTTGTTTCAAAATTCATAAACCAATTCTTCCCACCATAAAAAACAACATACCTCCGAAACAAAATCACCAATTTTTTCCAAGAACCAAACGAAACTTTTTAACTAGCATGGGAACGTTTTAAAGACTCCTTCGTCAATGTCCTCACCATGCTTTCTCGGAACTACACCAACTCGATACTTTTTATAATTCTTTGAATTCCAACGATCAAGATGCCTTAGATCTGCAGCAATGTGGTAATTTTCTTTAGACAAAATGCCTCAAGAATGTTTACGATTATTGAAAGCAAGTCAAAGTTCCGTTACTCCAGAAGTCGTGCTAATGATCAAGAGGTGAGTTACGGATGCTCCTCGTTCTAATTCTTCACTTCTAATAATATCTTTCGAAATGCAACAAAAAGCCGCTCTCTCGAGATAAATGACTATCCAAGATGATCCAAATGTTGAATCAAAATGAAATCTTTAGTCCCTTACATACTCCTTCACTCCGTCAAAGCAAGTTGAGGAAGTATGTGGTCCTTGTTGATCAAATCACCATTTTAAAACCTTATGACCGTTAACTCGAAGTGGAAACGATTTTCTCGTTTTTCATGACAACATCCAACAATTTCAACAAACCGCAGCTGTTGGTAATTTTCTCCAAAGAAACCAACCTTCCAATTTAGCAAGTCAAATGAGACCACCGGATTTTTCAATTCAACCAAATATCCAAACCAACCAAAACCGATACCAGATTAACCAATTCTGATTTCCAATCCCAAACCGTGGATGAAACGTTTAACCAAAACGTCAAAATCAAGTTTATCAAGCTCCACCATACCAAACACCAACCAAACAACCACCAATCAATCAGAATTACCTACCAACCTCCACAAATATGTTTTTGAAAACAATTTAAAAGCTACGTTAAAGCAAACGATGCAATATTGAAGAATGTGCAGAATCAAAATCAAGATTGCAAACCAAATGGCAAATGTTTCAAGTTTTGTTATCAAGTATTTGCACAAGTTGATGATTTAGGCAATCAACCACCTTCCAAGATCAAGTTCTTACCTAGCAATACCAGATCCAAACCAAAGAATGAAGCCAAGGCTATTACACACTCGTAGATGGTATATCATACGATGGACCTCCATTCCACCGCCGTGATGAAAAGGAAAAGTGAGGTACAAAGGATACGGAGCTACGAGCACCGAAGACTCCAACTCCTCCATTATCAAGAACAACCCAAAGACAATGAACCAATCAAAGAGCTTCTTTCGTTGGCTATACCTAATTTGCCTACCCATCAAGACTTATCAACAAAAGAATCTTGAAAAGGATATATCCTAGCTTCAAGTTTAATGGAAAATTTCCCGTAATCTTCACTTTGAGCTAATCTTTGCGATGCTCTCAGTTCAATTCCAAAGTTCGCTGCCGAAGTTTAAAAAGATGCTTAATAACAAAGACAATTTAATTGAGTTAACCAAAACACCGTTGAATGAAAATTGTAGTGCGGATGTCCTTAAAAAGCTTCCAGAAAAGTAGGTGGACCCGGGCGATTTTCTCATTCATGTGAATTTTTCAAAGTTCGATAGTTACTTAGCCCTTGCCGATTTAGTGCTAGTATCAATCTCATGCCTTTATCCATTGGAAAAAGCTTCAACCTCAGCCAATCCGAAACCAAAAATGGTATTAGAATTAGCCGACCGACAATTATCCAAACAACCGTGTAGCTGAAATGTTTTTTATCAAAAGTATGGAAGTTTTTACTTTTCCCGCCGAAATTCGTTGTTCTATATTTTTATAGGCCATCCTCGAGTAACCGTTTATACTCGGGCGACCCCTTTCTTAGATGGCTCATGCTTTAATCCGATGGTTTACGAGGGAGAGATTACTCTTAGGAATGAAGATCAATCGGAAACGCCTTAAATGTGGTGATGCTCCTTCCCATTCGTACAAAAATCTTGAATCATTGAATAAAGTTACTAATTGATGTCATTGTGAAGTGTACTCACAAGAAGTACTATGGATTTTCCGATTCCGTTGCTTACAACAGAGTCATCTCCATACTTCAATCCGATTGTTTCCTACTTCATCTCCGAACACTTACTCCTTTTGATGAAAGTGATTTCTACTCTCTGAGGAAGCGCGATGCTTCATAAGCAATCGATGATGAACCAGTTTCACCATTTTTCATTGCTACTACTAGATCCCGAGGGTGGACATTCTCATATCTCGAGGCACATTCTCAACAATGATCCCTTACCTTGCACTAGACCCAAGGATGTTACTCCACCCGGAATTCAAAAAGATCTTAAAGTTGTTGAACCAAAAGAGTCTTCACTTGAACCAAAAGATGAAATTCCTGAAGTCGAGCTTAAAGAGTTACCTTCGCATCTCGAGTATGCGTTTTTAGAGGAAAATAACAAACTTCCAGTCATAATTTCAAAAGATTTGAGCCAAAATGAAAAGACCTCACTCATTAAAGTTTTAAAAAACCGAAAACAAGCAATTGCTTGGAAACTTTCAGATATCCTAGTGCATAGTCCAGAATTTGCTCACACATAATCCTTTTAGAAGATGAATTACCAACCTTCAGTGCAACAATCAAAGGAGGGTTAACCCTAAAATCCCACGACGTACATCAAGAAGAAGTAGAAAAACTTCTGACGCGGGATTGATTTATCGATCTCGGATAGTTCAATTGTAGTCCCGTCCATTGTGTTCCTAAGAAAGGTGGTATGAACCGTTATGTCACAAATGAGAGAAAATGATCGTGCCCTACAAGATTAGTTTACGGATGGAGAGTTTGCATCGATTATCGAAAGTTAAACGAAGCAACTGTAAAGACCATTTCGTTACCATTCATGTACCAGAATGTTAGAGCTATTACCGGCAACTAGTTTATTGTTTCTTAGATGGTTTTTTCTGGGGGGGTATTTTCAAATTCCTATTGACCTAAAGATCAAGAGAAAACTACTTTTACGTGCCCATACGGAACTTTCGCGTACCGTCGTATGCCATTCGTTTGTGCGAATGCTCCCCGGAACTTTCCAACGTTGTATGAGGCCATAGTTTTCACGACATGATAGAGGAAAACATGGAGGTTTTTATGCCGATATTTTAGTTTTTGGAGATTCTTTTTCCTCATGCCTTACCAATTTAGATAGAAGCTAAAGTTTGAAGACACCAAACTAGCACTAAATTGGGAAAAGAGCCCTTTCATGGTTAAAGAAGGCATTGTTTTAGACATAAATCACTAGAAAGGAAAGAAAGTCATATTTAAGATACGGCCAAAGATATGTAATTTCTAAGCTTCCTCATCCAACACCTTCAAAGGAATTCGACATTTTCTCGGCATGCTGGATTCTATCGAGATTTATCAAAACTTTTCCAGAAATCTCTCGACCATGACCCATCTCTTAGAGAAAAACACTCCTTTTTCATTTTTTCGGAAGATTGCATTCTTGCCCTTTTCAAACATTGAAAAATAAGTTGACCGAGCTCCAATTCTCATTGCTCCATTGGGACCAGCCTTTGAAATCATGGGGGGTTCGATGCAGTGATTATGCAATTGTGCGTCCTAGACAAAGTATGAGGAAAGCATTTCCACCAATTCATTACGCTAGCAAGACTATGACTGAAGTATAATCAAACTACCAACAACAAGAAGGAGATGCTTGCAAAGTTTATGCTTTCGAGAAGTTCGATCATATCTAATCATGAAACAAGAGTGTGAATAACACGATCACACTCCGCTTTGAAATATCTTTTCAACAAGAAAGACGCCAAAGCAAGATTGCTTCGCTGGGTCTTACTTCTTCAAGAATTTGATTTTAAAGTTATCGATACCAAGGGAGCTGAAAACTATGCAGCCGATCACCTCTCTCGTCTTGAAAACCCTTATATAATATTTTTGATCCAAAGAAGATTACCGATACTTTTCCTTTATGAGACCTTTAAGTGTGTTAACTTACAAAGACCAAGTACCCCGTGGTTTCACCGATTTTGGTGCTAACTACTACGACGGGGAATTTATTAAAAATGGAATGTCGACTCAAGATAAAAACTAAGTTCTTTAAAGAGTGTAAAAAATTATTTTTGGGATGACCCTTTTTCATTTCAAGACTTTGCGGGAAGTCAAATAATTCCGAAAGTTGTAGATGGCAAAGAAGCTTTTCGAAATTCTCGAAGCTAGTTACAGTGGACTCACCGGGGACACTCTGGTGCCACTTTACCGCCAAGAAGATTTTTGATGCCGTTTTTATTGGCCTAACCATTTATAATGATGCCGTACGAATTGTCAAACTTGTGATTCTTGTCAAAGACAAGGCAAAATCTCTCAACGTTTGAGCTGCCTCAAAACTAATCCAAGTTTTGTGAGATTTTCGATCTTATGGGAATTGATTTTATGGGACCTTTCCGTCGTCAAGGGTATCAAATATATTCTAGTAGCCGTCGATATCTTTCCAAGTGGGTTGAAGCGAAAGCGATCCCTACCCAAAAAAAAACACCACGATGCTAGGTTAGTTATAAGTTCTTAAAATCCAATTTCTCCCATTCGGTGCTCACGATAGCAATCATAAGCGATCGTGGGACCATTTTTGTAAACGACAAATTTGATAAGAGTTATAGTCTAAATATGGTGTCACCCATCGTCCTTCGACTCCTACCACCCTCAAAACGAGTGGTCAAGTTGAAGTCACGAATCGTGTCTAAAAAGAATTTAGAGAGGAAGGTAGAAGAAACCGTGCCTCATGGTCCGACGAACTAGATGATGCATTATGGGCTTTTAGAACCGCTTATAAGACTCCTATTGGATGTACTCCGTATAAGTTAGTCTATGGAAAAGCGTGTCACTTACCAGTTGAGCTAGAACACAAAGCGTATTGGGCTCTTAAGCATGCCAACTTCGATTTAAAGACCGCGGGCGATCATCGAAAGCTTCAACTCAATGAACTTAGCGAGCTTCGTGATCAAGCTTATGAGAATTCGTTAATCTACAAGGAGAAGACAAAGAAGCTACACGATTCCAAGATAAAGAACCGAATCTTCAATGTTGGTGATCAGTCCCATCTGTCAACTCCCGATTAAAGATTTTCTCCGGAAAGCTCAAGTCCCGATGGTCCGGACCTTTCACAATCACCGAAGTTTATCCTTATGGCACTGCCAAGTTGTCTCATGCTGATGGTTCTAATTTCAAAGTCAACTGCCACCGTTTGAAGCACTACTATGGAGGGGATACACCACCATTGGTTATCCCGGACCTCCAGACTTTCCCTAAGGACAACTGAATTCAGGGATCGAGTTGAGCTTGCAACTCGGTGATCAAAAACAAGCCGCTTCGTGGGAGTTCACCCCATGCTTATCCTTTCTATTTTCTTATCTAATGTGTTGTGTTGAGAGAGGCTTGTACTCTCTCCGATTTCTCGATGTTTGTTGCTTGTTTGTTGTGATTTTTGCAGGATTCTCCCAACAATTTCTTTGAAGCCTCTCGTGTCCGGTTGATTTATCCCGTTCTACTCGAGCTTCTCATCCTTTGTGTGAAATTAGTTTGGGGAGATCCATATCCTTTCATCATTATCGATTAACGTTTATCTTTGCATACTTCATAAACGGCTTAGATTTACGTAGAAACCCACATCTTTAAACATTGAGGACAATGTTTCGTTTTAGTTTGGGGAAGGAATCTATCGATTAGATGTGCTTGCTTATTGTTTTGTTTCTCACGTACTCGTTTTTCCCCACAAAAATAATCAAAATTTTAAATTTTTTAGTCTAGTTATTTAGTGTTTAAAAAAAAAAAAAAAGTGTTAAGCCATAGTAGTTTCCGTGGAAAAGAATAAAAAGTAAATTGTTTGAACCCTATCGAGTACGTGTAGAGTTCTAGCTTTCATCCCTTACAATTAATGATGATAGTTTGTGCTAGTCCTCATATAGACTTTAACATGTCTAGACTGTGAATCCGTAAGTAAAAATAAGACTTGTGCTAATCTCAATTAATTTTAAATATGCCGAGCTTGAATTTTTATAGGCTAAGCATTTGCAAATTTCTCTGCAAATAACAAGAAATGATAGTGTTTATTTATAAGTCATGACATAAACTAGATATTTGGATTTGCTTTCAAGCTCATATGTATGTAATTGTGGCTTTTTCTCCCATTAGCTTGTTTCACTTTTATATGAATGTTTAATAAATAGAGTTGTATGGTTTTTTGGTTAATAATTAGCTAATAGAAGTTTTCTTTAGTTCCTTTGTGATTAGGATGAGTACACATCAGGAATACTCAATTTGGCTTAAAAATACAAAAATAATAAATAAATATCTCTGCCAGATTACTTCATCTTGTCGGAGGCGTGGCCGATGTTGGAGTTTCAATAAGGTAGGGTCCGGTGTCATAATAAGTAGAATAACTCTTCGACACGCTTCGATGTGTCTTCGAGATAAAAGGCACCGGTTTTACTTATATAATCCTATAGTCAAATATGTTTGCTACATCTTGTCGGAGGCGTGGCCGATGTTTGTAGCCTACTAAAGGACTGAGTTATAATAAATTTGCTTTATTATTTTGTCTTATTTTGTGTCTTAAGAGCCTAAGGGTAAATGGAGTCAAAAATATTGTTCATCTTGTCTTAAAGAGCCTTCGGTATATGACTTGAATGGTAACCTTGCTAAGAAACACTAATAAAAACCAATTTTTGGTTGCCTGATGGGACTTTATCTTGATCACATTTGATCTTTTGAAAAGGGCTAGAGTTAATATGCGTCTTAACCATTACAACTTTATTTTTGGAATAAATAAGTAATCAAAACAAAAGTCTTAAAGAGCCTACGTGTATATTGACTTAAGACAAAATCTTGAGATCATAAAGTAGGAATTTGTGGGAGGAGAAGAAAGTACCAATTATATTTATGAGTAGTTAGTATTGTTCATGACTTGTAAATTAACGGTGATCTGTTTTTAAGCTTAGCATGGGAAAAGTGAAAAAACGGGGATGACGAAATTATCTTTTAGACACTTAATTGTGCTTTTTGTTCTATGATCCTAAAAGTTACCAATGAGGTAATGAAAACAATACATTATGTCAACACAAAATAAATTGTAGTTAGGAAGTTAAATATCAAGAAAAATTTCTTAAAAATAAAAAATCGGTTTTGGGGGGGGGGAAAATGGAAGTCCGGAGTGTGTTATAACTTGTGATCTCTTAATTCTTCTAATAAAATCTTTGCTACTTTTCAAAGGTTTAGTTTGGGGAATTTTCGAGGTATTTGGTTATAAGGCATGTGATATTGCGTGAGGACACACAATCGTTTAGTTTGGGGAATTTTGATAAGTGTAAAATACACATATCTATTTATACCTAAAATAACCCAATTAAACCCAAAACAGACCAAAAATGGCAAAAATATGCTTGTATTTGTGTTTTGTGTGTGCAGGTATGGATAAGTCAAAAATCACAAGAAAACAGTCAAAAACAAGCAAGCCCGAACACGAGAATCAGAAGAGTACAAAGCCGAAGCCAAAGCCCAAGTCCTTTAGCAATCCACAAGGGCCAATCTTGCTATTTCTAAAAGTTATTTATAACTTAAAAAGAGGAAAAGGAAGAGAGGGACCAAATGTGTAAACTTCTCAAACTACAACAGTTTTAACTGTCAAAAAAAAGAGCGGGAACCCTTTTATATTCACGTCTTCCCGATTTTACTCCTAAGTTAAATCAGGGCAATGAAAATTAAGGTACGGAAAGACAATTCAAGTCCACTCCTTACAAGATGTGCAGGATAATATAGCAAATCAAGGTGATACTTATCCGAGCTCAGCTCAATGCACGTAGCCATGTGAAAGCACAAATCAATGTGGTTTTGTGCTAAACTCTCCTCACAAAACTAACACAACGTCACATCAAAGAATGCCAGCCTGGCAAATCCTCAGGGTCCACAAAATGATCCAACGTCCCACATATAGATCAAATGATTGGCCAAGAGATTAAAGGGGGGAGTATTGGGTGAGCAATGTAGAGGTCCTAGAAGCTTAAGCTGGGCACTTTAAAAAGGCCTCACTTCTCAACACACACAACAATCTATTTTACGTTTTTTATTCTAGTTTAGTATTTTAGTCTGTTTAAATTCGTGTTTTACTAAACTGTAATTTTTTTCCTTTTTCAAGAATGTAATCAGCTTCTTAGTTAATGAAATTCAGCTTTAGTTTTTTAATCTCATTTTCTAATAAGCTCTCATTTAAAGTCATTAGCTCTCATATAAAGCCAATTGTCTCAATAAGCTCATAATAGCTCTTTTCATTCTATAAGCTGAAATAGAGACTTTTGAATTCAAGTATTAACTTATCTAAACCTTAAAAAAATCAGTTTAATTCTCATATGGATCATATTGTATCTAAGCTTTTGGAAGGGGATCTTACCTGAAGAGATCACAAGGACTTTTACTCAAGCTATTACTAATCAATAGAGCTTTGTAGCTGCCATAATTGGTACCTTCTTGTTTAGCTAAATATTACGTAAGTTGTCTCTTTTCATTCTTCCACTAATTTTCAGTTTTAATTGCTTAGTTTTTTGCTCATATGCTTAATATTGTTTAATTGCTTATTCTCTTTGCTTGTTAGTGTTTAAATATCTCTTCTAGTGCTATTTAGTTATGTGTTTTCATCTGTTTTTGCTTAAAAAGTTATAGATCTTTAGCTATCAATTTCTGTCATAAAAATTCATAAAATCCAAAAATATTAGTTTAAATAGTTTAGATCTTAGATTAAAACTTATTCAGTTGTTTAATCATGATTGTTAAGTTTGTTTTGAGCTAATTTTTATCTGGTATTTAGTACTTGTTCATTAGATTTCTCTTAAAAAGCTTTTCTCAGTCCTGTCAAAATGATAAAGGGGTGTTTGGTTTAGTGCAGTCTAAAAATTGCACTAGCAGTACTAACCTAAGTTAGTACTGCTGACTCTTTACACTACCAGTACTAACTAAAAAGTTAGTACTGCCTTCACAAGTTAGTACTGTTAGCTTTAATCTCAGTAGGTTTAAGTTTAGTTTTAGCTTAATAAGTTTTAGTTTTCATAATTTAGCTTATTTCATTGCTTATTTTGTTTTCAAAAGTCAATTTGCATCAGCAGTACTTTCACTTGAAAGTACTGCCGAACCTTTACACCAGCAGTACTAACCTCAGTTAGTACTGCTGTGTTCATAGCTTAATTTAGATAAGTAATTTTAGGATTTAGCTTATCAAATTCAGTAGGATTTTAGTTTTAATATAGCTTAATTTGGTTTAAGTCTTAATTTGCAACTTCTAGCTTATTTCCTTAGTTTAATTTAGCTGTCAAAAGTCATAAAAACTTGAAAAATCCAAAAACAGTACTTAGAATCTTTAGGATTTAAATTTGTTAAATTAGCTTATAAGTCTAGATTTTATAGCTTATTTAGATGGATAATAAGTAGTTTAAGTTGTCTTTCAAGTTTCAAAGTTTAGTTCAGCTTATTTAGTTCTCTAGCTTATTTGAAGTTTGTGTTCCTTTGCTTATTTCATGATCAAATTTCATATGCTCACAAGAGTTTAAGCATTAATTTCCTTAGCATATTTTATATTAAGCACATCATAAGCTTTCTAGAACACTTTCCTTTTTAGACTTTAAGGGTAATTTGAGCATTTTATGCTGTTTAAGTAGAAGTAATCTCAAAACCTCACTTTCCTGTAATCAGTTGTAGAGATAATCTCTTTGTGACTTATTTGTGAGTTTCAGCCCAAGTAACCTTCCATTAAACTAGATCCCCTGTCTGTCCTTTAACAACTTTGCTTCTTTGAGTTTTGTTCATTTAAAGCCATTCCTTTTCAAGATTGCACCTTACTTTGGTCCCCTTAATTTGTAATCGGGTAGAATTTCAGGGTATAAATGTACATTTTCCAAATTTAGTTGTTTTCTAAAGTTTGTCCTGCCCGAATTAGTTAGTTTTCCCATAGTTCCCTGCTTTTCCTTTTTGCACATTTAGTCCTTAAGTTTTATTTTAAATTAGTTTAATTAATTTTTAAGGTTAAGTTTTAATAGTTAATTAAATTTTTTCATAAAAAAAGGGGTAAAAAAAATAGGGTTTAATTCTAGAAACAAATCAAATATCTTTTGCTTCATTCAAATCAGGATCCGAACGTTAAAAACGTTGTTTCAATTCACAAGTCATTGGGGATAACACCCTGTGAGCATACTACTCGGTCATAACATACTATATTATATAATATATATTATTTTTGTAAGTTTTGACTTTTTACCTTGGTTAAAGGTGAATAGTTAGAATTTGCCTAAGTAGTATTATTATTATATATTTTATAGGTACGTAAAACTTGCAAACCAGGATATCAGAAAGTTTCCAAGCAATTGCGTGTTTTCGGTTTTTTAGAACGTTAATGAGTAAGGTCTTTTTATCTTGGATCAAATCTTTTGAAATTATGACTGGAAGTTTGTTATTTTCCTCAAAAAAACGTCATACCTGAGATGCGGAGGTAACTCTTTAAGTTCGACTTCGGGAATTTCATCTTTTGGTTCAAGTGAAGACTTCTTTGGTTCAACAACTTTAAGATCTTTTTGAATTCCGGGTGAGTAATCTCCTTGGTTTGGGTGAGGTAATGGATCATTGTTGAGAAGTGCTTCGAGAATGAGAATGTCACCCTCGGGATCATAGTACGTAGCATTGAAAACTGGCGAAACTGGTTCATCATCGATTGCTATAAAAGCATCGGTTCTTCAAAGAGAGAATAATCGCTTTTCCATATCAAAAGGAGTAAGTGTCGGAGATGAAGTGGAAACAATCGGATCGTAGTACGGAGAAGGATTGTTGTAAGCAACGGAATCGGAAAATCCAAGTACTTCTTGTGAATAAATTTCACAAGCAGCATCGATTAGATCAACTTTCTTCAACGATTCGAGATTGTTGTATGAAATGGAAGGTGCATACAACATTTAAGGGTTAAAGAAAGAATATCAACTCCTAAGAGTAAAGAGTAATCTCTCCTTCGTAAACATCGATTAAAGCATGAGCCGTCCTAAGAAAGGGTCGCCCGAGTATTAATGGTACTAGAGGATCGGCTATAAAATCAAGAACCACAAAGTCAGCGGGGAAGTAAAATTTTCCTACTTTGACAAAAACATTTTCGGCTACACCGGTTGGTTTGGAAATTGTACGGTCAGCTAATTCTAACACCATTTTTGTTTCAGTTAGGCCTGAGAGTTGAAGCTTTTTCCAAATGGATAAAGGCATGAGATTGATACTAGCACCTAAATCGGCAAGGGCTAAGTAACTATCGAACTCTGAAAAATCACATGGAATGAGAAATCGACCGGGGTCACCTAGCTTTTCTGGAAGCTTTTTAAGGACAACCGCACTACAATTTTCATTCAATGGTGTTTTGGTTAACTCAATTAACTTGTCTTTGTTATTTAACATCTTTTTGAACATCGGAGCAAACTTTGGCATATGAATGAGAGCATCCGCGAAACTTAGCTCAAAGTGAAGATTACGGAAGATTTCCATAAACTTTGAAGCTAGGATATCATCCTTTTCACGAATCTTTTGTTTGTTGAGTCTCGATGGGTAAGGCAAATTAGGTTTGGCTTTGTTGGCAACGAAAGAAGGCTCTTCGATTGGTTCTTTGTCTTTGGTTTGTTCATGGACGAATGGAGGAGGTTGGATGTCTTCGGTGCTCGGTAGCTCCGTATCCTTTGTCACCTCACTTTCCTTTTCCACCACCGGCGGTGGAATCGGAGGTCCATCGTATGAAACACCACTACGAGTTGTAATTGCCTTGGCTTCGTTCCTTGGGTTTGGAATGGTATTGCTTGGTAAAGAACTTGAACTTGAAGGTTGGTTGCTATGATAACTTTGCATGAAACCGAGCATCATCTTCTGAAAATCATCTTGCTTCTTTTGAGAATCACTATAAACTCTTTGAAAATCATTTTGGGTTCTTTGAAAATTATCCAACTTCATTTGCAAATTATTCATGTTCGCATCATTAGCTTTAGAATAATTTTCAAATTCCGTTTTAGACACACTATTTGTTGGAGGTTGGTAAGGTAAAACTTGATTGATTGGTGGTTGGTTGGTTGGTGTTTGGTATGGTGGAGCTTGATAAACTTGATTTTGGTTGTTTTGACGGTTTTGATTAAAGTTTCCTCCACGGTTTTGGTTGAAATTAGAATTGGTTCCTTGATATCGGTTTTGGTTGGTTTGGACATTTGGTTGATTGAAACCCGGTGGTCTCATTTGACTTGCCAAATTGGAAGGTTGGTTTCTTTGGAGAAAATTACCAACGGCTGCGGTTTGTTGAAATTGTTGGATATTATCTTGAAAAACAGGAAAATCGTTTCCACCTCGAGTTAACGGACAATGGTTAAAATTGTGATTCGATCCACATGTAACACATACTTCCTCAACCGCTTTGACGGGTGCGAGAGTAGTAACAACTAAAGCTTTCATTTCATTCATCATTTGTTTCATCTTAATAGTCATCTTATCCTCAAGAGAAGCGGCTATTTGTTGCATATCAAAAGAATTATTAGAAGGTGAAGAATTAGAAAGAGGAGCATCCGTACTCACTCTTGAATCATTAGCACGACTTCTTGAGTAACGAACTTTTGACTTGCTTTCAATAATCGCTAAACCTTCTTGAGGCATCTTGTCTAAGAAATTGCCACCTGCTGCAGAATCTAAGGCATCTTGATCGTTTGAATTCAAAGAATTGTAAAAAGTATCGAGTTGGTGGAGTTCCGAAAAGCCATGGTGAGGACATTGACGAAGGAGTCCTTTAAAACGTTCCCATGCTTCATTAAAGGCTTCATTTGGTTTTTGGTAAAAAGTAATGATCTCATTTCGATAGTAAGTGGTTTTAGAAGGTGGGAAGTATTGGTTTATGAATTTTGAAACAAGGTCGTCCCATGTGAGAATTGATCTAGGAGGTTCCTTGTCTAACCAATCTCGGGCTTCACCGTCTAGAGAAAAAGGAAAAAGCAAAAGCTTTACCGAAGTGTTCGGAACTTCTGGATGTCTAAACGTTGAAGTGACCTTATTAAAAAATCGAAGGTGATTGTGAGGGTCTTGTCTACCCGTAAACTTATTGCTTTGCACAAGATTGATTAAAGGTTGCTTAAGCTCAAAATTATTAGCATTGATCGGTGGAACAACTATAGCATCTTCATACCCTTCGATGGGTGCTTGTAACATTTGGGCCATTGTTCGATTGTCGGCCATTGGAACAACGTTTTGTTCAACAATTGGTTCTTCTAAATCAAAATTTTCAACAACCGGAAGAGTTTGTTGTTGACGACGTCTACGAGATTGCGAACGAGTGCGCATAAAAAGAAAAACTAACAATTAAAAAGCAAAACTTTACACTAATTTTTTTTTTTTTTTTTTTAGCAATGAATTTTAACAATCATAACTAATTCACGGTAGCTCTTGAAAATGCTTTCAATGTGAGCCGTACGTCGTAGAGACCAAAAGGCAAGTGTTAAATCTTTGATTACGATTGGGATAACCAATTGCAGTCAACGGAAATTGAAATTGATAATATCTCATTGGAAGATATAATTTGTTGGGGTTCGATACACAACTTGGGTGAATTTTATTTTCTGAATTAAGACAATTTTTTATATTTTTGATTTTTCTATTTTTTTTTTCTTTTACTTATACTAAAAAGAAAAGGAAAATATATTTTTTTACTTTTTATATTTTATTTATTTTTTTGGATTTTTGGATTTATGACAAAAATTTAACTTTCGAGGACGAAAGGATCTTCAAACCAAATCAACAAACAAAAACGTAAGAATCGTAGACACAAGTCCCCGGCAGCGGCGCCAAAAACTGATTGCAGTATTTTATACACGTAAAATATAATATAAAATAATATAATCCCGAGAGTAATTAAGAAAGTTACCAAGTTACCTTGATAAAATTCACTCTCAAAAATATATATAATATAATATATAATACGTATGTTTGACCGGGTAAGTATGATCACCCGGGTCGTTTTCCCCAACGACTCATGCAATGGAAACCTCGATCTCGTTCGGAATGATTGATTTGAATAAGAAAAGAGATATTTTTGATTTATTTATGCTACTAAAATTAAAGGCACAATTAAACAACTAATTAACAAATTAAACTAAATAACGAAAAGTAATTAAAATGCAACATTTAAGAAAACAAATACAATTTAAATCTTAAAAATATAGAAAAATGGTTTTTAAACTCTAAAAATGTGCAGAAAAATTATGGAACAAAAAGCCCCAATTTTAAACTAGTAATTATTAACTAATTTAACTAATTAAACTAAAAAACCTAATTTTATTATTTAATTAAACTATTTTTTATTAACCTAACCAATTTAACCAAAACACATGGGCCGAAAGTGACAAAACAGAAAGATAAGGGTAGGCGGGGAAAATTTAGGTTTATATAAATAACACTGAGTTTGATCAATTGACAGAAGCAGTCCCTTAACCTAGGGACTTTACAATCTAACTATAACTAATCGAAGGTAACTGTGTAAATTTAAACTAACAGAAACTATAAAAATTGCAAGACAGGCCCCTGAACTTCTAACGAATTACAATCAGCATCTTTTTTATGAACAGAGCTTTTTAACCAAACTTAAAAAGCTGAAACTTATATAAAACTTACTCTAACTTATTTGAAATAAGCTATATGGGCTTATGAAGGCTGATAAGCTTCTACTAAGCTTATCAGCTTACAAAATTTTACCTAAAGCTAAATTAATCAAGTATCCTCAAAACCATATGACAGATTATCTCTAGCTTAATTGAAACTGCTTATTTTACTTCAACAAATCCCAACTGCTTATCAAACTATCATTTAACAGAATTCAAAAACATAATTAAGAAAAAAAACTACTAAATTATAAAGTTAAATGTAAAACGATTAGCTAGTGTGTACCTTAGATCCACCCAGCAAGAACAGGGTAGAAAAATAAGCTGAATGGGAGCTTATGGCTTATTCACATAAGCTCATATCGAACCAGCAACACTACCTAATCCTATATGCTATCCCTTAGCTCTAAAACCTATGGAGTATCAGCAGCCATCCAATTCCTCAAAGAGACTCCAAGCCTGGTCATACAATCACAAAACACAAAATATTTTGACAAATTTAAATTGAGGTCACAATTTTTTATGAAATATATTTTTATTAAACTGAAATTAAATGAATACCAAGCGTGAGAAACAAAATGACATTAAAATAAAAATTACATTTGAAGAAAAACTATGAAAATTAACATGAAAAATTAACCCTAAAAAATTCTTTTTTCTTAACTGTTGGATTGAGGGGTATTTATACCCGAAGCTTGGAGCTCACCTCTTCTTCTAGGACCCTACTATCCTCTTCATCTTGAAACCTTCAATCTTTTTCTCTTTCCTTGATTTTTATCTCAATCGTTAGATTAATATGTGTGCACCCGGATCATTGATGTGGCATATGGAGTGTGTTAGTTATGTGAGTGTAAACACTCACACACGTCACATCACCCAATCATTTCATTAGATTATGCCAGGGTGGATTGGGTTGGGTTTATGATTGATAGTGATGGATGGGTTAAGGAGTGTGAGAGGTGGATTAACCCTAAGGTTAATTTAGGTGGGGTGAAAGGAGTTTGTTAACAGGTTTTCATGTGTTCTTGAGTGTTCGGGTGTGTGTGTGTGAGTTTAATCCGATTTGGGGGTAAATGAGTGAATAGTAAATGTAAATGTGTTATAAGTTTATCCGGGTAGTGTAGGTTAGGGTCGGGTTAGGTCGGGTTGGGGGTTTAATTCTCATTGGCTGAAAGGTGGGTCACGGGTTTATTTGACCCGGTCATGACCCGCGCCCTTTTGTAAACTTTAAAGGAAATTTTAAGAAACTATCGGTCCTTGTGTTTGACAAGACCAATTTCAACTTGTAAACAAAACTTTCATAAATTGCAAAAATCAGCCTTGGAAATTTATAAACAATGGAATTGGGCTTTGGTTGCTGTGGTTTAGCTGCAGTTGACTGTAGAAGGCTGAGGCATGATCTCTCTGGCTTCCGGCTTTGATATCTTTAGCTTCTTGAAACACTCATCCGTTTTGTGACAGTTTTTGATGTTTCTTGCAATATTTGACATATCCATACCTGCACACATAAAACTCAGATACAAGCACATTTTTGCCATTTTTGATCCGTTTTGGGTTGAATTGGGCCTTTTTAAGTATGTATAGTTTAACAACTATCACATTGCATCACTGGGTTCATGATGTCGTTTTCAATGTCAGCAATCAACTTGTGATTCTGACAGCATATGTATTGACCCGGTTTCTGCCTTAAGTTGTGTGGAGGGCTTCTTTCTTTAGACCCTTTATCCATACATTTCTTTTTCATTCTTCAATGCTTACCAAGACGTCATTACTAACACCTTGTTGTGATTGTTCTAGTGTTAACTCCAATTTAGTCGGATTATTCCCCATTTACATTCATCCCAAATCATACCTAAGGACTGCTATTGCTAGTCTTTGGATATCCTTGGGTTGATCCTACCGGTTTCTGGTGGGATCATAGGATTGATTCTCTACACTAACCACTTTATTACTTCAGATCATCGTGAAATTAAGATGTGTTGGGTATTAGATCGAACATAAATACATTTTCTTATGTTTCGCACTTTGAGTCATTAAGATCATATTTTAAATACATTTTCTCCCCTTATTTTTTATTAATAAACCATTAGTTTTTAAATTCCTTGTGATTAAAATATGTCTTTAAAAAATGTGGAGAAAATCATGTGTTCAGCATGGTATGGGTTTGGGGAACATTTTGATAATGTTTGAATATTATATGAAATGGGTCGTTTTTGGTGTATCAATAACATTAAAACTTTGTTTTTCGAAAAAAAAAACTCCCCCTCAAAACATAGTGACCAATTGGAAAAATTGGTGTCTTTTGAAAAACATGGTGAGGGTTGGAGCGTTTGAACAACAATTTTGAAAGATTATGATTTTATCGAGAAATTCTTGAAAAAATTTGTTCAAATTGTTGAAAAACAGATGTTAGTGGACTTCTCTTCTACGGTAAGGGTAGCGCCAACGGAACGTACTCTATCCTTGTTTCTTGAGCTAAAAACATTGAATGTCTTGTAGAAAAGCTAAAGGACGAGAAAGTTAATTTTCTCGTTTGGAGGATATGTTTTTATAAGCCATTCTTTTATTTGAAGTCAGGGATTATGTACTGACATTTGTACATAAGCCATTAGAAAATTGGCAATGGCATGTTTGAAACTATTTGCAAACTCTGTTCGGAATTCATTTACACACCCGTGGTTCAATGTTAATGACATTTCTAAGCACCGTAAATGTTACGATTCCAAGGAGACATGTCAGAGGAGAATCTTTTGTAAAATTGTCTAATTTTATGATTTTGTTTTTATCTTTTTGAAGTTTTATATTTTTGTATTTTGATTTTCTAAAAAATATTTAATTGTGATGTTTGTTCATTGATGATCACAGATGTTCATTGTCAGAACATCCAGTTCAGCTGGAGTCAACATCTTATACCTTTCCTTCTAACAGATACTTAAAATCCGATCCTCAGGATGGGATTTCGTAAACATGTCAGCTAACTGTTATTAACGTTCTGATCAAATTATAATTCAATTATACCATTTCAACCTGTTCCTTTATGAAGTGATACCGAGTATGGATGTGCTTTATCCGTGAATATTGTACGGGGTTGCATGAGATTGCTATGGCTGACTGAGAGTCGCAATACAACGGTATTTTGTTGTAGTTGAAGCCATAATCTTGAAGTTGTATCCTCATCCACATTACTTGAGCACAACTTGCAGATAACGCCACATACTATGCTCTGCTATGAAATGCAGTGCAGTTTTGTTTCTTTGACATCAGCTTACAAAGTTTATCACCAAGGAACTGTATCCCTCCAGAGTTGCTTCCGAGTATCAAGGCACTCAGGCATGATCAGAATATGAACAATGCGGTTAGTTCAATGCCAGAATTCTTTGGATGACAGAGTCCCATGTTAATGGTTACCATTTAGGCTATTTAAGATTCTTTTAACTCGTCTTGAGGTGCTTTTGAGTTGGTCGTGCTTGATAACGTGCACAATAGCATACTGCTTGCACTAAGTCTGGTCTACTAGATGTCAAGTACATGAGTGACCCGATTTTACTACGATAATCAGATTGGTCTACGGGTTCTCCAACTAAAAATCTACCATCTCAGTTTGTGTTTAGTAGCCTATGGTGTACCAATGGTGTGACTGATTGTTCATTTTTATGCTTTTTCGTATTCTAACAGCGGTACTTGGCCTGATTGATAAAAAATACCCTTGGGGACTGGTGGATCTGGGCCCATGGTGGCCTTAGGGTATAAATAGGACCCTCTCCACACATGGAGAGGGTGTTGGTTACCATTTCTTACATTTTGTATGCATGTGTAATCTACCACTTATCTCTTTCTTTCTAATCTAATCTTCCATCTTTTGTTTCTCTCTCTAGTTTTTCTAGCTTATTGCTTATTGGGTATGCTTATTAGTTGTGATATGGGTTAAGTGTTGGGATAACATTTGGTATCACTCGCCACAGGTGGGTTTAGTGGCTTTGTTGTGTCGGCTTATTTCGAGCTTAATCGACAAAACTCTTTTGTTTTATTTCTAGACAACAAAAAATTAGTGGTTCATATCTTTACAAAATTTCTTTATTCATTCAAACTGTTTTATTCACTGTTTTGTTTTATTCGTCAACTTTGGTTATTTCTTCGTCTCACTCGTTTCTTATTCTTGAAAAAGATACAGTTTATAGCTTAAACTTTCATAACTAAGTATCACGTAGCTTATTTGTGGATCTCTGTCATGGCTTATTTTTCGTTTACAGTCAACGTCCCTATTTTTAAGTTTGGGTTGCAGGTTTGGTTCCCCGGGATCTAAACCTGCAATTTGGAGCCAAACCACAGGGACTAAAAATGCAACCCAAAAGGACCAAACCTGCAACCCAAACTTGAAAATAGGGATGTTGACTGCAATTTCGAAAGTTAGGGTCCCAAACCTGCAATTTCGCCATACCACAGGGACCAAAAATGCAATTTACTCCAGTTTATAGCTTAAACTTTCATAACTAAGTATCACGTAGCTTATTTGTGGATCTCTGTCATGGCTTATTTTTCGTTATAAAAGAGCTTAATATTGGTAGCTTATTGTGTTTGTGGTCCTCACGGTTTGAGCAAGGAAACACACAAAGAGGTTTGGCTGTTTTTTTGTTGACGAAGAAACGTGCGTTGAAGGTGTTTGATAATGTGTCAAGGCGAATTAGGCAAACAACTTTGAAGGCGAATTAAGAAAAAAAAGTAAAGGCGAATTAGGCATTGAAGCAAGGCGAGTGAATCATTTTTGTTCAAGGTGAATTAAGAAAAAATAGGAGGCGAATCATTACAAGTTTGAAGGCGAATTAATACACATTGTGAAGGCGAATTAATACGAGTTTGAAGGCGAATTAATACACATTGTGAAGGCGAATTAATACGAGTTTGAAGGCGAATTAATACACATTGTGAAGGAGAATTAATCCTTTAACGAGAGGCGAACTATACTAGTTTTCAAGTCGTTTAGGGTTTTCGGTTTTGAGTGTCGGTTAATTATGGGTCTTCTAACCTATACCATTACGATCGCGGTCCTTCAACGATCATCTTGGTATATTCATTTTTTACCAACGATAACCGTACCATTCCGCGAGATCATAAACATACTCGTTCCATTTTATCAAAATTCAAACGAAGAAGACGTAATATTGGAGGGAATTTATTTCTTATTATTAAACTAAAATTACAAATTGGCACATGCAGTCCTTGAACTCAAGACAATTTCATATCTAGTCCTTTGTTTGCTTAATAACCCTCTTTGTTGAAACAACTTTACACCGTTAGTCCTTTGTGAACCAAATTTCGCCGTTAGTCATTTTAAGCTCATCAATAGTTAACAAAAGCTCCAGTTCTTTAACGTCAACAACGATTTCACCAACAACAATTATTCATTCACGGTTTCTTCTTGATTTAGTAAAATCTGGTAAAAGTCGATTCTTTTCTCGGTTTAAATCATAGATTTGTAAAATCCCGTGAACGTTAATTGAATTCAATCCACAACAACAATCACTTAATCTACTTAAGATCCGATATCCATTCACAACATCAAAATGTCAAATACCAATACCAATTTGCAAACTCAAACATCAAATGTTCTTCACAATGCCATCATGGAAGCAGGTGGTAAAGATCGTCCACCAATGTTAGCACCGGGTAATTATGTTCAGTGGAAATACAAAATAAAGAGATACATCGACACCAAACCTAACAATGAACTCATCCACTATTGTCTCCAGAATTCACCCTACAAATTCAAATGGACTGAGAAGACTGTTCCAGTTTCAAAAGGCAGTTCAGAAACCACTACAGAAGGGTATATGGAGAACTATAAGAATGTTTCACAAGACATACGATATCAACTTAATTGTTCAGATAATTCTCACAGTGATAGATAATGACATCTACTCCACAGTTGATGCTTGTCCAAATGCATGTGAAATGTGAAAAGCAATTGAAAGGATGAAACAAGGTGAAGCAATCAACGTTCAAGATCTTGAAACCAATTTATATTGGGAGTTTAGAAAATTCACATCACGGGATGGTGAATCACTTGAATCGTATTACTCAAGGTTCTACAAGATGATGAATGAGCTTGTCAGAAATCAGTGTGATGTTACCAATCATCAAGTAAATGTTTAGTTCTTACTTCAACTACAACCAGAATGGCAAAGGTTTGTGACACTTGTTAAGCGGAGTTAAGAACTAAAGACTATCTCTTATGACAAACTTTATGACATCCTGAAGCAGCACCAGAACGAAGTTAATGAGATAAGAGCTGAAAGACTAGCACGTACTGCTAATCCACTTGTACTTGTTGCTCAACAACAACCACTTTACCATCCTCAAAACCATCCTAATCACTACACTCAAAATTCCTCAACCAGATCACAACAAGCTGCTACCAGAAACAGAGGTAAAGCAATTGTCAACTCTCCTCCACCCACTTATGATCAAGAACCTACTATGGTTACTGAAGATGATGAAATGTCAAAGGATAAGGAGATTGATAAACTTATGGCTTTAATTTCTCCATCATTCAAGAAAATCTACAAACCTACCAACAACAACCTCAGAACTTCATCAAACACCAGTAGAGCAAATCAAGATAATACTCCAAGGATTAACAAAGGCACTGGGTATGTGATAACATCAAATAGTTAATACATTTTAATATCAAATTCCCTATAAAAATGCTTACAATTATGTTATTAATGTATGAAAATGTTACTTAATTGTTTATTATTAGTTTTCAGGGACCAAGTGAGAATTTTAGCAAAAGAATAGGATTTGGACATGAAATGCACAAAAGTGAAGAGTCTGAGGTAGTTTACGATGTAACACCCCCGAAGGATTACGCCGTAACATATTCCAACGAAGAAATGAATCATCACACCCTTTACAGCTTAAAGCCTCTCCTACTTTACGCCACAACATTCAAATCTACAAAAGATGATTTATCTGAGTCAGCATTATGACGTAACATAGGCGACAAGGTTACGCCGTAATATCATTTTATGCCTAGAAGATTGGAACTATACATATCAAATACGGCGTAAAAACGCTCTGCACAAGGGTTACGCCATAAACATTTTGAAGCCTATAAATAGAGCCCTCATCCGGCTCATTCAGCATCACTCACCACCACCACTTCACACATAGTTCTAAGGGGTGAACCAAACCCCAAAGGTTCGAAGCATTTCTTCTGAAGGTCCAAGGGAGAAGCCACTAGTATATTTATTGTATTTAATCATTCATTTCATCCTCTGTAAGAATTATGATGATTTAATCCATGTCTTTATTCATTAATTCTTGCGTTGTTGTTACTATAAGCGGCTAAGCACTCCTAGTGATGGCCTAACCATGTAATTACTATTGTTGTGATTATGATTTCCTGTTTAATTATGGTTCTGTTAGATATCCTTATAGCCTTTCATTGAGGCCCATGTTTTGGTAGCATAAAGGGTGGCTTAGATCTTATTAATCTTGATATCAGACTTACCATGTTAAACCTAGGATTAATGGGGTACTAGGGACTAGGGTAGCTTGACATCTATCCCTAGTGTTGGAGTTAAACAGATTACCGCCTTTGTTACATTAAATACTTATAAAGCATGGGAACTCTTTCAGAGGGGGTTAATAATCAGTTTAGATTATAGATTGGTCTTAAGGGTAGTTGGGGTTTAACCATTGCAAGCTTGGATGCCCTGCTCGTGTGATCGTAAGGTCATGTGGATCGCAGCTGTTATAGCAAAATGACAGACCTTAAATGAAAATTCGGGTCTATCGACTTTAGAACCACTAATGGAACTTATAATTGAACATTGCACATGAAAATGTAATCATAGCATTGGTAATGAAATGGTTAGGTTAGCACGCCTTCTCCCTGATATCTTCTATCCATTTATTTTATTGCATTTACTTTCCTGTAATTCTTAAAATCAATCTTAAAACCATTTTCAATCGTGATAATAATCAAATTAGAACTATTAATCCTTAGCTCTTAGGATGTCAAAGGAGAAAGATTGATAAACTCATGGCTTTAATTTCTCTATCATTCAAGAAAATCTACAAACCTACCAACAACAACCTCAGAACTTCATCAAACACCAGTAGAGCAAATCAGGATAATACTCCAAGGATTAACAGAGGCACTGGGTATGATAATCAGAGGGTAGTTAATGTTGCTAGGACTAGGGAGAATGTAGGTACACAGGTGGTGAAGCAGTCTGGGATTCAGTGTTATAATTGCAAGGAATATGGGCATGTATCAAGGGGATGTCAAAAACTGAAACGGGCAAAGGATGCAGCTTATCACAAGGAAAATATGTATTGTGTAAGCAAGAGAAAGCTGGATTTCAGTTGAATGCTGAACAAGCTGATTGGAGGGATGACACTGATGATAAACCTGAAGATCAAGAATTGGAAGCACATTATATGTACATGGCACAGATTCAAGAAGTTACTCCAGATGCTGCTGACAATTCTGGACCCATCTTTGATGCTGAGCCATTACAAAAGGTACAAAATAATGATGATAACTATAATGTGTTTGCCATTGAAAGTGAACATCCTGAGCAACCTGAATCTGTTAATGACACATATTCAGTTGATCAAGATGAACATAACATAATTATTGATTCATTTGATATGAGTTATGATAGAGAACAGGTTGACCAGGATGATGATAATCTTGCTAATGAACGTGATTTGCTTGCTTCTTTAATTGAGAAACTAAAATGTGAAATTGATGACAGCAAAAACCGTAATAAATTTTTGAAAACATCAAACAAGGCTGTTAGTGCAAATATTACAATATTTAATCTATACGATCTCTTTATGTTTTGGTGATGACAAACATGTGACTTGTAATACGTAACGTAAATTGCGCAAGTTACTCGTAATCACAAATCATCAATGCATACATGCATCAACATCTCTCGGCGTCTCAAGTATGCATTAAGACGGACATTGGTTTACACCCGACGTAAATCACATAAGGTATGTACAAACAAGCATTAAACTTGTAGGATGATCAAAGAAATAAGTTTTTGTCATAAACTTTATATTTTTATAAATGTAACAAAATAATTTTTTCAAAAATTAATTATACAAATTATTTTTTTAATTATAAAGAAATGTTTTATGTGGTAGTTATTTCAAAATTCAAAATCTGGTTCTTTTCCCTCACCCCCCTCCAAAAAAAAAAATATGTTTAAACTTTCAGCAGCAAGTTTGTCATCCACAAAAAAGACAAACATCCAGGAGCACGTTGTTGGGGGTGTACCAATGGGGTGCAATTGTCCATTTTATGCTTTTTCGAATTTCTAAAAGCATACTTGGGCCTGATTGATAAAATACCTTTGGGGGACTGGTGGACTGAGTCTAAAAAGAATTTCATCTCCCCATTAAAGACATTTCCAAATCTACTGTGCATTTAACTTTTCACATCTTTGTTGAGTATTTCGGGTTTGTAGACCCAAAAATTTTGTTCATCAACGTAAATCTGCACAAGTAGAATTATCTCCCCGTATTTTTTCGAGATAATGTTGGGTCAATTTACCTTTAGTAAGGCCTTTGAGTCATCAGAAGTTGGAAATCTCATACCAGGCTCTTGGAGCTTCTGTTTTTGTTAGGGATCACGTTCTTCTCAGAGACAGACTCAGATTGAGGTGTAACTGGTTTGGCGGACCTCTTTTGCCTTTATGTCATGGTAGATGCACTAGGTCTTGTTACGAAGTTTGATGTTGCATTAGATCTTTGAGGTTTTGGTTGCTTGATAGTATTATATGAATCATGGTTTGAGCAGCCGCAAGAATGTGCTAATGGATTTGCACTTTGGGCTTTTTCTCAGCACGAATTCATTACCTCCTTCTGAAACTGCTTAAGAATGTCCAAATTGATTGTGATATGAGATGATGTCTTATTTTTACTGACTTGCTTGAACAAGCGTCACAAACTTGAACATTCTGTGTTGAATGTTGTTGAAGAATTGAACATTCACTTGCGTTTTGTAACTTCCTATTTGTGTTCCTAGTCAGTTACATTCATCAGTTTATTAAAACCTGGAGTAATATGACTTCATGGATTCTCCATCTCGGAAGTAAAACTTCCCAAATTCCCAGTAAGATTGGTCTTTACCATCTTTGTACGTTCAAACGATTCACCCTGTTGTCGCTTTCATATGGCCAATCCACATTTCATTTGATGTGTTGCATGACATCAACAGTTAAAATAGATTTCATCTCCAATACCAGTTAAAAGCAAGAAAATTGCCTTCCTTTTCAGTCTGAAAGTGTTCTGTGTTCTTCTTGGAGTCATGTCAATACAGTTTCAATGCTGGTATGCTTGTTGAACTGGAAGTCAGACGACTTCAGCTTCTGGAAACAGGCTTGAATAAGTACACTTGTTGGCTCGTAGGGGACATTCGCTAGTATGCTATTTTTTCACGTCCATTCACCATTATTTTTTGTGTCAATGTTTCCGTAGAAAGTGATCTCCACTGTGAAATATCTTCCTGGTGGTCAAAGCATTGGTGGTCGATCTGGTCGGAACTAGGGCTGCCATGTTATTAGTGTGCATTGACTATCTTGTCGTGGATGGTGATGACTGGAAGTAGTTGACAGGATGAATGAATGGTTATTAATTATGAAGTGTGAAAGATTTTGTTGGATCTTAAGTGGATATGATGCTCTATTACCAAAATATAAATTTGGTGTAAAAATAAGCTAAAAATGCTCTAGGAAAAAATTTTATTTTACTAAATTTTTCCAGAAAAAAGTGTCGCTAAAAGGTGTCGACCGAAAAAAAATTTTGCCCTATTACCAAAATTTGAATTTTGTGTAAAAATAAGTTAAAAGGCTATAGGAAAAATTATATATTGCTCAACTTTTTCGGTAAAAAAGTGTCGCTAAAAACGGGTGTCGTCTGGATAATCAAACCGCTGCTTCTTTTGACAACTCGCTGCCCTAATAAAATACACAAACCGCTGTTTGGCAACTCGCCGTTTTAGCAACTCGCCATTTTAGCAACTCGCCGTTTTAGCAACTCGTCGTTTTAGCAACTCGCCATTTTAGCAACTCGTTTTCTAAAAAGAACTTGGAAGTGCCAATTTATGTTTGTCTAAGTCGTAAGAGTAAAAATGACGTCTAAAACACGTGTTTTATGTGCTGGAACAACTTCCTGAGGTCCTACGTCCCTACATTAAGTTACCAAATGATTTAATACAAAAAAACGTGTTTTTGGGTCTCTGGTGGCGGTCCCCTAAATGTTCAGGCGCCCCCCCTAATATATCTAGGAGCCGTCACCTTTATGGGGGCCGTCTGTCTGTTTCAGCAGAATTTGGAAAACTTCAAAAAATCATATAAAATCAACCGTAAGTCCGTAGAAGTCGTGCCACCCGCCATTTCGAAGATAACTGAGTCTACTTTCATTTAAAAATACTTCCAAGTCTTCATTCTAATCTTAAATAAGTCAGAAATGCAAAATACTACATAGTGGTCAAACTTTGAGTTTCGTTTTAACGTAAAACTTGTATTTTACATTTTCCTTTGAGTCGAGCATTTCTAATTGATATATCTTTGAAAAATAATATATTTGTCTTTTTAAAATATTGATCTTAATTAACTTCTGAAATGGGGAGGAACTATTTTATTTTCAAATCAAGTCAAGCTAAGTATATATCGTTATATCTAATACACAAAACAACGACGAATATCCTTATGTGTATGCTAGATGATTATGTGTGTTTACTTTTGTTTCAACTTGGTTAATAGATATTAATAAGTAATCATTACTATTTGTAATTGAGCTAATTATATATCTAAACACATGTGCCATGTATGCTATTTGTATGTTACTAGTTTTCCGGATTATGCCTAATAGGAATTACGCTAGATTTCTTGCGTTAAGTTGCAAAATTGTTTGTGCATTGCATATAGGCATAGATCACTATATTTACAAGTGTTACATAAACATCTTGTAGATCATTTTGAGTGTAGTAACCCACTTAGGAATGAGAGTTTAATAGTTTGTCAAGTGTGTGGAAAAATAATGTCCTAAGATCATATGTTAAAACCCGTCACTAAAATATTTCCAACACATCAACTCTCTTCCAACAAGATGTCTAAATCTTTTCATCATCTTGCGGTGTTTGACCTTGGGTTGGTTAAACAAAATAAAAGATTGTATTAATACATTGGTAATTAAGTAAAAGAAAATGTATTTTTAAACTTTGCTTGTGCTTGCATTGTTCTAACACACACACATAATTATATTCTTTTTATAAACATATAGTGTTTTACAAAAGATGTGTGTTGTATTAAAATGGTTAGAAAAATCATTCATATACTAATAAAATGTCAAAAACTATGCATACTATGCATAACAACAAATAGTTTTTCGCACACGCAAAATATATGACAATCTTGAAGTAAGAAATTAACTTGTCATTATTCATCAACCTCACACTTACAACTAGTCTTAGGATTAGTGGAACACACTATGAAAATCTTTATTTGTCTTCTTTTAAAAGAGTGTTCGTGAGGGTCAAGAAAGATTTCGAATATATATCAACTCATTATTCAAACTATGATTGATGTTATTATCGAATCTAATTGACAAGTTTTCGAGTATGGACAAGAAATCGGATACGTAAAGTGTATACGTTTCGCGATAAATTAAGTTTAGGCATACACGAAACCACAAAAATAAGTCTACGCTTCAACAAATACCTACCATTGTACCCAACACTCAAAGTTTTATTAAATTCACTCAAGTTAACATTATGTATCACTTTGTACATTATAAAATAAAACAATACACAAATGCATACAAGTAAACACCTTTTATATAAAAGCTACAAGTTATAACTTTCATATATTTAACAAGATATCATGTTAATATCAAAATGGCTTCTAGAACCCTTCCCCCCTAACTCATGGCATAACAACAACTTTGGGACATAGAGCACATAATTTTCATACACTTGGTCTTTTGTACTTCATTTGCATTAAACATACCCATACCTTGTTCCTTTGACCCAACCAAGACCCTTAAGACCATGAACTTGTCCCATGACCAACTATTTCATACTTTTTGACCAAGGCTTACCATATATACATGTATACTTGAGATAGAAAAACATACAAGTACTTTACACTTAACTAGAAAAGGCAAAATCCTCTCCTTTTGTGCTCTTAGCCAACCCACGGGCTCGCTCCTACTATTTACCGCAATCCATTCAAACTTTCTACCTCATTTTTACACTCTCATATAAACATATCTAAAGATACTTAAGTATTTTGAAAGGCCTTGGTGAATCATTTCAAGTGTTGAAGAAAAGGAAAAAGCTAGGGTTTTTAAAAGAAAACTAGGGTTTTCTAAGCTTGTTAACTTTGGGTTGATAGCTAAACAAGGGTTTAGCTATTATTTTCTATCATACTTCATCTCATATAAGGTTATCTAAAACTCTCATTATTTCATAAACATGATTTTATGGTGCTATATATGGATAATATGTAGTAAAATCACCATTTAGGGCTTTTTAATCAAGTAAAAGAGTTTTTACTTGTGGTAGGCATTTTGTACATTATTCATGCTTTTTATGTTGGTAAATATCATGGAAAATAAAGGAATATATAAGTATGAACATCATATTGGTTTAAGTGTAAACAATGTTCATTACATTAAATTGTAAGTTACGTTTACTTCGGATTTCCATGTTCATGTATGAGGTTATGGAGTTGTTAACTTGGACTCAAGGACAAAAATATGATATATGGATTATATAATATATATGATATAGTATATTAAGAGTGTGGGGAAAAACTTGTAGAAATTAAAGTATTAGTAAAAAAGTAATAAAAACAAAGTTTAATAAAAAAAAGTAAATATATAGATATTAAGGGGCTGTTTGGAATCGAATTCCAAACAGTGGATATTATGTTTTATAAATATTCTACAACTCATGACGATTCCAAAAAGGTAAGAAACTTGTCAAACGGAATAAATATCGGAAAAAAAGTTCGCTAAATTTCGAGTTATAGTTTAATTTAAATAAAATTTTAGTTTAAAAAAATAAACACTTTTATAAAAACTTAATCAAACAGCAAGTTTTGATATTTTGAATAATAAAATATATTTTTAGGATTCCAAAAATGATTAGAATCGTTAATTTTGCAAATTAATATCGAATAAATTTGTATGAATTTCTCGAGGGGTGTTTTGGAGTTTTCGGTAATTATAAGTTTATAAATATTATTTTATAAAAATATGATACAGTTAAAAAAAACTATCTTATGACATGAAAGTTTTATTTTATTAAAATGATAGTTTTTTCAAATTAACGAGATCGTACTCGAAAAAGAATGCTATAAAATAAAACGAGCTATAATGAGAATAAAGATTTACGTTTACGAGTATTACGTTAATTTAAGTTATAAAAATGAATTTATAAATGGTTATACTATGATTATGAAAGTAAAAAAGTAATGTTTCATCTGAGGATAAAAATATGGAAAATTATCAAAATTATGATAACTCGTCCTTATACGGAAAGCGTGGTTCCTGTTGGTGCATAAGGAATCGTCATAATCGGGGCTTAAAACGCGGAACGGCGTGAAAGTTAGCCGTTTTACTAACAACGGTAATTATAACGTTTTAACTTATTAAAAACAATTTTACCAAAATAATTACCGATGGTGATTGAACATTATAGAAATTATATGTGGTTATCAAAGTACTTAATTTTACTAGGGAGTTTCATAATGAGGATTATTCGGAGGTTGGCGTATCGACGTTCGTTTGATGGATTTACGATTTAAAGTGTCCTAGCTCCTATACGTCACTTCATGTCCTCTTATAATTTATGATTGCACGAACGATAGTATGATGTGTAACCTAACATAGGGGACCTGTATATGATGTTTAGTTATAATCAAGTGATTGGTATTATACGGACCTTAATTAATATATGGTTGCATCTGACGATTTGCTGAACGATTATCTGTGATATTTGGATTCTATCAAAACACAAGGTGAGTTCATAGCCCCACTTTTTTACGATTTCAATGATTTACAACTATGGGGCTGGAAACGTTGCGTTGTTTTTATAAATTGGACGCAAGTGGTTATTTTATATTGATTTAACATGTTTTAGACCTAAGTAGTGAATAACCAATGTTGAGCCCATTTCATGAACTGTCTAATTGCATAGATGTATTTGTTAAATTACATTATGTGAGCGCGAAATGTTATGGAATAGTCTTTTTGGGGAAGGGAAACGACACCCCCGTCTTCGGGCAACTATCTATCAACTGGAACGAAAACGTTTATAACCTAGTCCGGTTTGTCGTAACGTTTAAAATGTAGGATTGTTAAAACATCTATCTCGGGCAGAATTTGCACTATATTTTATTTTTGCAAGAGAAGTTTGTCGTGTTCTGCTGTCATGTGCGGTGGTTATTGGTTTTTCGGGGGTTGTGGAGGTGCGGTACAAATCGATGGGAGGTAGGATCGGTTATCCCTGGCGAAGCTTCTGTATGAAGTTTCTATTATCTTCTTTTCTTCATCTTATATGCCACATGTCTGCTTTTCCCCGTCTCCCTTTTTTTTACTCCCATTTGCATGTGTTGAATTATCACGGGCGGATACGTCTTGCGGCTTGCATATTATATTTATCAAACCTATGAATTCTCCAAACATTATTGTTGGCTGTTTTAGCAATGTTTTTCAGCGAGATCAGTAAGCATCTAAGCCATAATGGTGCCAATGGTACATTGGTGATTTTGATTTGGGATGTCATGTAAAGAATGGTTGTATTATGTTTTGGGAAACTCATGTGTTGTGAACTTGTATCTTTGTAATAATATTAAGTACAAGTTAAAGCTTCAGGCTATTTGTATCAAATATTTGTTAAATCCAATGTATCAGTTTTAAAACGACTTTTTGGTCGTTCTATATATATCTTGTGTTATTGATCTATGAAGTAACACGCCCCGAAGATCCTTATTCCGCTGCGACCCAATTTGGGGGTGTTACAGAATTGGCATCATGAGCGAAGGTTATAGAGAACTGGTTCAAATGGTTTTGCATGTGGACTAATAACATTTTCAAACATTGCATTTATAAAAAGGGGTTTTACGGGGACAATTAGAGTGTGTGCATTAGTTTAGTTTTACTAGATGCTTACATGATGCATATACGTGTTCATATTATAGTACGTACGTTACTATAAGGGTATATTGTATATATACAAAGATGAGTTTGCATTCTTTCGCACAACTCTACAATTATTTATATAAGGGTTATGTATATGAATAGGGGAACATTTCTTTAGGGCCAGGTGTACGAATAAGCTTTCTGTAGGTCCTAAGCGCATACCTAAAACATTATGCTTGACTTATGTATACCTTACCATCATTCATTTAGGCCTAAGTGCATATCGTATTTTCCATTACCAGCCTTATATAATATATTTATATAAGTTAAGTTTTTCTCGTTGCAAGCAGTTATGTTTTCATTATCGACGGTTACCTGCACGTCTGTTTATATTAATTCCGAGCCATGGAGATTCCAGTGAGTTTCTGATGAGGAAATAGAGGGACCAATAAAGGATCAGCCTCTATTGATTGTGATGCCTCTCCTTACAGCCCGTATCACCAGGCTACATTGCTGACTCTGATAGGGAAATGGGCAAGAGGATAAGGCAGGACCCTGAGGGGATCATGCTGACCATAGCCTGCCGACGGATTGAGACAATTATAATAATGAGGTCTTATGATGATTACAACGATGATCGATGATGTTGAGAAGAGGAGTCGGAGGGAGAGCGAGGAAGCACCTAGCTTCGGTAACAGACCATTTGCAGGTACATAATAGATGATCTTGGTCCCCTCAAGTGAGTTTTACAGAAGCATTTGAGACTGATAAGTCTTCTTCTACAACACCCCACCTCTCATACCATATCAATCTTGTTCTTTTGAGACCAAATTCCCCAATGCTACAGTAGGGATATCTATTTAATACCATATCCACGATCTCCATCCTAATGAGGCATTGCATTACTGAGTAGTTGCAAAACTGCACTACCTTTATTCATCACCAAAGAATATTAAGTCCTTAAAGATAAACCATAAGAGGCTAGCATCTAGAATCTTGAGAGGCACCCTGGCCCCATAAAACAAATAGATTTTTCAATTGTAGCTTGTTTTGTTTATATTCCACTAAACTTGAGTATTATGCTCAGGTTTGGTAGTGTTATAATAAGATTGTGTAATCTTTTTACTCATGGTAAAAAGATGTATTAGTATTAACCTACGTTGTTTGGTTATAGAATTCATGCTACTGCTATGATGGGGATTTATTACGCCATTGGTTGCAGTTTTTTATATCTTGCCTATCGTAATGGTCTTCACCCTTAATAATATGTTTGGGATCACGGAGTAGGTAAAGATGGCAGAGTGGCATGGATTTTTTCCTTGTGGATGAAAATTCATAACATTTTGTTCCCTGTGATTTTTTAGAAATGATGGACAAACTGTTAAATTAAGGGATGAGTGTGAGTAATTTGAGCGGGTTTTTTGTAGCCAGCGTAAGTGGCTAATTACTATCGAGGCTATTTGCTATTGAATGTGGGGAAATTTCAAGGGCATGCAGGAGTGATTGCCGGAGCAAAAGAACCAAAACCATGAAACCAAACTAGAGGGTTGTGCTAGAGCACGTGGAGCGGTGCATCCTTAAAGAGAAGGGGAAACCGATCAGAACACCTAAAAACCATTAAAGATATGATCAAGCTTAAAAGGAGAATAGTTGTCTCGCTTTGCCTAATAAATCCTAAGTTGAAACTATCTTAGACTTTATCTCCTTAGGAGTTCTCGTTGTATTTCCCTTAAATTTCAGTTGTACGAATGATTTCAAATTATCTATCAAATTATCGTATTAGGAGAATTTTGTCAATATTAACTTAGGTTCCTTATTTACTCTTACAAACTACTCTCACGAATATCATGAAATTATAACGCTATTTTGGACCATAAAATGAGCAATGATCGTTTAGTCCTCAATTTTATACATGGCTCTGTCAACATATGTATAATTTAGGGAAGGTACCATGCCGTGCTGGTTGAGTAGTCACTCTAAAAACATCTTGTTAAGGAAACAATTTTCTAACTTTTAACATGTTTTGTTTGTGGGTTTTTATCATTAGAACGCGTTGTTTACTTTTGGAAATCGAGATTAGTAACCCATATCCAACTTAAGCAGACCTTCACTCCGTCTTTATATAAAGTTTGGCATCATCTTTCCAAATCCTAAGCCGAGAAGACAAGACACATTACTAGTCGCAATATTATGACAATTTGCTATCGAATTTGCTCGCCATTAGAGAATTTACTAAATCACCCATTCAACATAAACTTAATGCCCTGTATGACTTTGGTAGTTTCGATGCTATAATCGGTATGGATTGGTTGGCGAAGTACCAAGCGGTCATTGTGTGTGCCGAGAAGATTGTTCGCATCCCCTGGAGAAATGAAACCTTAATCATACACGGTGATGGAAGTAACCAGGGAAATGTGACACGATTAAACATCATTTCGTGCACTAAAACGCAGAAGTACATGCAAAAAGGATTTCCAATCTTTCTGGCACATATCACTGCAAAAGAGGTTGAAGACAAGTCGGAGAAGAAGCGACTTGAGGACGTACCAATAGTTCAAGACTTTCCTGAGGACTTGCCGGGTCTTCCTCCGACTCGACAAGTGGAGTTTCAAATTGATTTGGTACTTGGTGCTGCACCTGTAGCACGGGCACCTTATCGATTGGCGCCTTCCGAAATGAAAGAGTTATCGGAGCAACTGAAAGAGCTGTCCGACAAAGGCTTTATAAGACCCAGTTCCTCACCCTGGGGAGCTCCGGTCTTGTTTGTCAAGAAGAAGGATGGATCATTCCGGATGTGCATTGACTATCGGGAATTAAACAAACTGACAGTGAAGAACCGTTATCCACTCCCCAGAATTGATGATTTATTTGATCAGCTTCAAGGGTCGAGTGTCTACTCGAAGATCGACCTAAGGTCAGGTTATCACCAACTGAGGGTTCGAGAAGAAGACATTCCGAAGACTGCCTTCAGAACTCGTTACGGCCATTATGAATTTCAAGTTATGCCATGCGTTTGGTTTGACAACGTACTGCCGTGTTCAGAGACCTTATGAATCGGGTATGCAAACCATATCTGGATAAATTCGTGATTGTCTTTATTGACGATATTCTGATATATTCGAAGAACAAGCAAGAAACGAAGAGCACCTTAAGCTAATCTTAGAGTTGCTTAAGATAAGAGGAGTTGTATGCCAAATTTTTCAAAATGTGAATTTTGGTTTCCCACTAGTACAGTTCCTCGGTCAGTGTTCGATAGTGAAGGAATTTCTGTGGGATCAACCAAGATTGAATCCATTAAAGATTGGGCATCTCCTAAGTCACAACGGAGATTCGTCAATTTTTTAGGTCTTCCTGGGTATTACCCGATGATTCATTGAAGTGTGTGTCCTCCCCCACCAAAGAAGAGATCAGAAGCCAATTACTAAGTTACTCAAAAGAAGGTCATTGTGTGAGTGGAGGCTGATAAACAAGAAGCAGCTTTTCAACTGTTAAAGCAAACAAGTTATTTGCTGTGGCAACCAATCTTCCATACCTGAAGGAAGCAAAGATTCATCGCGACTGCGACGCTTCGAAGAAGGGTTTGGGCGTTGTGTTGATGCAAAGAGAAAAGGTGATTTCTTATGCATCACGCCAGTTAAAAATTCATGAGAAGAACTATACAACTCACGATTTGGAACTTGGAGCAGTAGTGTTCGCCCTTAAGATTTGGGATTTGATTATTTTGTAGGGAACCAAGTGTACAGGGTACAACTAATTCACAAGAGTTACAACACATTCTGATCAGAAGGAAACTAAACATTGAGCTAACGGAGAATGGTTAGAGTTGCTTGTGTTAGATTGCGATATTCGTATCACGAGGGAAAAGCAATGTCGTTGTGATTTGCTTTGAGCAGGAAGAACGAGAACCACCGGTTAGGTTCGAGCCTTAGTTATGACTATTTAGTTTGGATCTTCCCAATCAAATCTTGAAGGCTCAGACCTGAAGCATGGGAAACCAGAGAACTATCCTAGAATTAAGATGTTGGAGGGAATGTGGTGAAAACCCTAGAATATCCAGAGGCGATTAGGACAGAGAATATTTGGAACCTACAGATGGAACCCTATGCCTTCAATGGCCGGAGGAGAGGAAGAAGGGAGGAAAAGGACAGGAAGTTAAGTTTTAGGAGTGGGTTAAGGAGAGGTAAGAGGGGTGTAAGGGTTTAAGGGAAGAGGGTTTAGGGGAAGGCGGGGAGAAGGTAGGAAGTAGGGAGTTTCAGGGAGGAGGATAGTAGGAGGGGGAATGGGGAGAGGAAGAGGAATGGAGTGGAGTGGAGGAGTAGAGTTAGGAAGGTAGGTAGAGGCAGAGTTGGGGACTTAGCAAGGCCAGAGGGAAAGGACGGGTAGGAGTAGGGTGGAAGTGGGTGGGAAGGATGGAGTTGATCAGGTTAGGGATAGAGTTTAAGGAACGGATAGGAGTTAGGATTTTGGACAAGGATGGAGTTAGGAACCATGACGAGGAGAGGAGAGAGGAGGGAGGAGAGGAAGGGCGAAGCAGGAGAAGGAGTAAAGGTAGGAAGGGAAGAGAAGGGATGAGGTAGGAGGAGGAGAGGAGGAAGGAGTTGGGTTAGAGGGGGTTAGGAGTCTTGGCTACCTTGTTATGGCGATTTGCAGACGGTGATCATGTACGAGGTCTACAATCAAAAATACTCTTATACATCCGGGTTTGACCAAAATGTACCAAGATATGAAGAAGCTATATTAGTGGCCCAATATGAAAGCAAACATCGCCACCTATGTTAGCAAGTGTTTGACCTGTGCTAAGGTCAAGGCTGAACATCAAAGGCCATCAGGATTGTTGGTACAACCCAAGATACCTGAATGAAAGTGGGACAACACATATGGATTTTGTTACGAGCTTCCTAAGACGTCGCAAGGGGATACGGATCCACAATTTGGGTGTGAGCGTTGACTGGACTCACTAAGTCATGCGATCTTAACCGATGAAAGAGACTGATCCTTTGGATAAACTTGCAAGAATGTACCTAAAGGAGGTGATGGTCACGAGACGTGGAATACCAGTCTCAATCATTCTGGGATCGTGACCGAGATTCGCATCAATTCTGGAGGTCACTTAGAACTTTTGGGTACTAATTTGGATATAAGTACTGCGTATCATCCACAAACAGACAGACAAAGCGAGAGGACCATTCAAACTCTCGAGGATATGTTGCGTGCTTGTGTGATCGATTTTGGAAAGGGTTGGGTTAACCATTTGCCATTAGTCGAGTTTTCATACAACAATAGATATCACGCTAGGCATTCATGGGCCGCACCATTCGCATAGCCTTTTATGGTCGACAGTGTGTTTCACCTGTCTGTTGGACCGGCAGTTGGAGAGCTCAAATCCTTTGTCAGATCTAATTCACGAGGACCACTTAGGAAAAGAATAATCATCCAGATCAAGCAAAGGATGCAAGCTGCTCGTGATCGACAGAAGAGTTATGCGATCTGAGCGGGGTTAAACGATGGGAATTCAGTCAGGTTAAGTTATTGCTTAAAGTTTCATCCTTGGATAGGGGGTCGTACGTTTGGCAAACGGGGGAGTTAAACCCAGGTATGTTGGACTTTTCACGGTGTTAAAAAAGGTTGTGAGAGGTTGCATACAAGCTCGAGCTTCCTGAAGAGTGAGAGAGTTCATAATATCATTCATGTGTAACCAGAAAAAAGGTCTTGCCGCGAAACCATTAGCCGTTCCGTTGGATGGACTTAATTTGGATGACAAACTTATTTTGTTGAGGAACCGGTAGAAATAGTGGGCCGTGAAGTTAAACGGTTGAAGCGAAGTCGGATCCCATTAGTTAAAGTTCGATGGAACTCCAAGAGAGGTCCTAAGTTCACGTGGGAACGTGAAGACCAATTCAAGAAGAAATATCCACACCTCTTCACCAAGACCACACCGTCGTCAAGTGCTGCATCGTGAGCCTTGAGGACAAGGATCGTTTAACGGGGGAAGTCTATAACACCCTGTGTTTTCAAGTCATTGACGACGTCAATAAATCTACTATTTATTTTTAGTGTTGTACGCATTGCTTGTATTTTATTGTATAAGTAAATCGCGTAAGCTAAAAATTAGCGTTCAATGTAAACGGGCATCAAACAATTAAGTGTTTGCATCAATCAAGTATTAAATAATTATTTTGAGAATAATTATGGTCGTTGTTTATTTTATTTTTATTGGTTACGTAAATTTGTTACGTTTCGCGATAAAGTACGTTTAGGCATACCCGGAACCACCAAAACTTTTCTACACTTCAACAAATACCCACATTTATACCCAATACATAAAAACTACAAAAATATATCATATATATCTCATATTGGCCGGATATGGAGCAAATGATACAAAGAAATATGCAACAAAAAAACAAATCTTGCAACAAACTTAAGTCTTATGTACATACAGACTACTATATATTCTTCATGTTTCCTTGACCACTTTTCCTTAAGACCCTCATTTGTGTCCCCTTTTGACCACAAGTCTTCCATAAGACCCTCCCATTGTCTAAGACTCTTATGTACATACTTTGACTAGTTTTATGAGTATATAATACATATGAGACTAGTGCAAGTATCAAACATATACACTTCTATTTTTACTAAGTGCAAAACACACTCTTTTCCCATATTACTCTCCTACCCAAGGCAAGGACTACACCTTACACAAACAGCACAAAATTTTATTCTACAACATTTATAAACATTCTCACATCATATTTAAGATCATACAAAAAGGTTTGGAAGCTTGGTTGGTTGATTAAGGAAGATAATTAAAGAAAAAGGAAGATTAGGGTTTATTTGGAAAAGTTAAGGTTTCATATTGTGCAAGCTTTGATTTTAAGTCTAAACAAGGGTTTAGCACTTGATTATCATCATCATCATACTCCATAAGGTCATCTAGAACCCTTCATGTTCTTACAATATTCATTTTATGCATATATTAGTTCTATTGTAGTTTGAATCACCATTTAAGATTTTTAACATGTAAGATTTTGTTACTTGCAATGGTCATTTTGTTACACTAATATACATGTATGTTTTACTTACTAATATAATGTTAATATGGATGAGAAAATATTGTACCATGTTATTTTGGTGTAAAAATGATTAATACAAATTAGGGTTTTTATTTAGTTTCTTATTAGTTTCAAGTAAAGAAAATACAAAGTGACAATGTAATATGGATTATGGACTTATAGTAATGTTAATATGATCATTAAAATAAGGTTATAACAAGATGGGAAGACTTGTACACACATGGTTTTATGTAAAATAGATATATATAAAACTAGTGATTTATGGTTAGTTATGAAAGTTATGATATAAGTATGATGACTTGGACTTGTAAAGGTTTTTTGAACAACAAGGACAAACATATGGAATATGGACACAAATAATATGTATGGATATATCATATTAAAATATAAGGACTTTTGGTGGATTACAATATGGTAAAGATGGAAACAAAGGCTAAAAAAAAATGAACTAGCAAATGAATCCTACATTCGTCCAAAATTAATATAAATGCCATATTACTTTTGTTCTTATAAAATAGTTCGACTCACGACGATTACGAAAAGGTAAGAACTTGCAAAAGGATAATTAACAAAAAGAGTTACGTAAAAATGAGTTATACGTTAATAATTAATCGGATTTTATAAAATAACTGTTTATTTAAAAAAACCTTATCAAACAGCAAGTTGGTTAGTTTTAACAAATAAAACTTATTTTCTAGGATTCTATAATGATATGAATCATGATTTTTCTATTTATAAACGAAATAAGTTATGAATTTCCGCGGGTTTTTGGTAATTTAAAAGTTTATAATAATAATTTTATAACTATGAACAGTAAAACACTATTCTTGACAAAAGTTATATTTTGTAAACTTAAATTTGAGTTAGAATTTTCATTAACGAGAACTGTTGCTCGAAAAAATCAGCTTAAAAACAGAGCTATAACGATTAAATACAACATTTCGGGTTTTTCGTCGATAAAAAAAAATATATGAAGTGTAAAAAGAAGTCTGGTTTCGTGAACAGGTAATAAGTTACTGTTCTTCAGAGGGTCATAATATGAAAATGGCAAATGATGATAAATTCGTTCTTAATACAAAGTGTGGGGCATTAGACACGTCATATCGGGCTTAAACGCTAAAAGTTTATGTTTATTTATAAAACGGTAATTATTAATCGATTTTTACTATATTAAACCCAATTTACCAAAACAATTAGATGGTGAATTGAATATATATTGAATTATTTGTGTTATTCAAAGTACTTTATTACTCGGGAGTTTCTTAATGAGGCCATCTTCGGAGTAGGCGTATCGACGAGTTGATGGATTTTACGATTTAAAGGGTGTCCTAGCTCCATACGTTCACTACATGACCTCTTAATTATGATAGCCCGAACGATAGTATGATGTAACTAACATAGAACTGTATATGATGTTAGTTAATCAAAGCGATTAGTGCTTATACGACCTATGTTAATTTAGGTTACATTCGATCATTTGCGTGACGCATTATCTGTGATATTTAGATTATCTGAACTCAAGGTGAGTTCATAGCCCCACCCCCCACATTTTTTACGATTTTCAATGAATATATAATATGGGTGGATACATGCTTTGTTTTATAAATTGGACGCAAGTGGATATTTTATATTGATTACATGTTTGCCTAAGTAGCGATAACCCAAGTTGAGCCCATTATCATGAACTGTCAATTGCATAGATGTAGTTGTTAATTACATTATGTGAGCGTGAATGTTATGAATAGATCTATTTGGGGAAACGACTCCCCGTTGGTGATAGCTTCACCGGGAACGAACGTATAGCATTGTCGAATTTGGGGATGTTTCGGTTAGGACATCTATTCAGGCAGAAAGAAATGGCAATATATATTATTATTGCAGAAAGAATCGTCGAGCTTCAGAGTATGGCTTAGGAAAATGGTATCTGGTTTTTGTGATGTTGCATGTGTTGAATTATCAGGGGAAAGTCTTGCGGTCTGCATATTATGAATTATCAATAAGAAATTCACAAATTATTGTTGACGTTTTTTAAAGCATGTTTTTCAAGAGATAGTAAGCATAGGTGCCAGGTTACATTGGTGATTTTGTTTTGGGAAGGTCATGTAATGTTATGGTTGTTATTATGTTTTAGGAAACTTACTATGTTGTGAAACCAGTATCTTTGTAATAATAATAAGGAACAAGTTTAAGCTTCGGGCTATTTGTAAGCAATATTTGTTTTAAATCCAATGTATCAGTTTTCAAACGACTTTTTAGTCGTTCTATATATATCTTGTGTTATTGATCTATGAAGTAACACGCCCCGGACCCTTATTCCGCTGCGACCTAATTTGGGGGTGTTACAGCAATCATGGTCACAAGTCTACGTGTGTGATGCCTTTATAATTATGTTGACCACCATAATTATAAGTGCCTCCTTTCACACGTGTACTTACTTCCAAGATTACCCATATCAATCATAATTCACATATAAGCACATATACCACATTGCACATCTTAAACCACTCAAACTTAACACATAAAAGATGCTCAATCAAAATTACTTTACTTATATCAAATAGAATCGAAACGACATAAAGGAATATGAAAAGTCCGTATTAAACGAATTCCACCAAAATACGAATATCCGAAAGAAATAATCATAACAACATGACGAGGTAAAGGCGGGATATACCTAATGATGGGCCTCGTTGGGTTTGACTTTTGCTTCCGCAAGAATCCCCCGATCTCTGCGGTTGTCCAAACCCTATTAGTGCTTCCGACAACGATCAATATACATATATCCTTCGGTTCCACAAGAGGCTCCTTATAACGCTTAAGTCCAGTTGGGAAAATGGTTCCCCAACGAGACTTCTTACGGGTGAGGGAAAAACATAGCTAAAATACTAAGAAAGTAATACATATTATATCAAATAATGGTAGACAAAATAACTAAATGAAAACTTAGCAAAATATAAAATATATAAGCTATGCAAAAATAGAGGGAGCATAGCAGTTATAGCATTAAACACTTCAGACTAATGCATCTACATGAAGGACCCCTAGGTTATAGTCTAGGCTCAACCACCTACTTCTCTATAACCAAAGGCTCTGATACCAATCTGTCACACCCCGCCAAGGCGAAAACGCGAGGCATAAACAAGAATGGATATCATCACAACACATGGTGTCTATATAGAGAATACTAAAATGAAAACTAAAGTAAAGCCAACAACAAGTTCATAACAATACCCAAATTAATGATGTCTTTATTAATGGAGAAAATAGGTCTCATCAATAAATGAATGCAAAACATAATCCAATCAATTCTGAAACGCATGTATTCTAACGAAAGAGTAAGGTGATGAGATGTATCACCACATTCCTTTAAAAGGAAATCCAAGCATCCTACGGTCTCTTCTAGCCACTTCGCTCTATCTTAGCACCATTAAGCTCACCTGAAAATGATGCTTAAAATGTCAACATAAAGTTGAGCGAGAATCATAGGTTTGACATACAACAATATTCCCAAAATGTACTTTTCAATTGGGCTGCTGCAATACCAAAACAATTCCATGACACCATTAACCACAACGGGACGGAAACATGCCCCACAATCCAATCATACCAAATTCTATAGTGCGTTACATGGCCTCATATTAGCTCACGTCAGTTTATCACCGGTCCAAACCTCATTTTGTCCATATTGGGATCATACTACAACCTAATCATATCATAACACAACTGGACGGAACATGCCCACGATCCAATACACATAACCACAGCAAGCTTAAAAACATTTTAACACGACAACAAGCATCATTCTCACCCCAAAATAACATGAGAAATAGGGGCTATGAAACTCACCTTTGCTTAGCTTTCCAAAAGATTCCAACAAAAAGTCACAAACACTAGCACAATCTAACAACAAATAACTCGTGTTTCCGCTAACTAAGATAAAAGCTTAATGTACATGTTATATCATTAGGTGGATGGGGGGGGGGTTCCTTTTTAAAGGTGTTTTATTAACCCCATGGGTCACCCTGACACCATACCCAACTTAAACCACTTCATTAACAGTTTCACTAGTTAGTCACAATTTGTCAAAACTGCAGAATTTTAATGTGACTTAACGTACTCAAAACCTTTACTTACTGACCTCTATAATGCATACCAAAAATCACATATGTTCATTTATGAGTATATTAACTACCTCATGATTCCCAAGATCCATTTTACATGTCACAAGTATCCCTAAAAAAATCAACTTCAAAACTGCCCAATTCGGCAAAATAATTAAAAATTCAATTATAAAATTCTATTAAAATTATTATTAAAAATTAAAATTATTAAAAAATTAATTTAAAATTAAAAAAAATTTAAAAAATCTAAAAAAAAAAAACTTAAAAAAATATTTAAATTAATTTGCACACTAAAACGGTTTGGACTAAAATCCATATGAGATCCAAATCAAAAGCTCTTCCTTTGGGGGTTTTTAACAGACCATAGAACTAAACTCCTGTAGAAGGTCTAAGCTAATTCGAATTTGATTAGGGGATTATATATCCTGTAATTGACCTAAATCTGACCCGTTATTTACTGCTTAGACAATTGTTCTTGTAAACTACGTTTGAATGACTTTTCCCCCCGGCTCAAAAATTCTGCGAGGCGGATGATGTTGGGAACTAGCTCGCTGAGATACATCATAGGAACTGTAACCCTGACAAAAGCTATTACCATCATTGAGATATCAGCCAAACAACACAGTCTTAAATTCTGCCCCAATCTAAATCAAATTCTAACGCGATCTAAACCCTAACTAATACACCCATATGTTCCTAATTAAACCCTAATCATTATAACATGTTTATTATATCATTAATTACAGATGTTATGAAACCCTAATTATCCATCATAATAATTATTACATGTTTTTAATGATAATTAACTCAAAGGATTATAATTTATACCTTAAATCTTCGAATCTTGAACACAAAAATAACCAAACATGAAAAAAAAAATCTTCTTCCTCCTGTGATAAAATTCGGCCTGGACAATTAAAAATAAGAGGGATAAGGGTTTTTGGTATTTATAAGGTTTACAAAAAGGTTTAGGATAGATATCTTTTACCAATTTTAATTAGAGTAAGATTTGTTTTCTTTTTTTTCTTTTATCCTAAAAACTGGCCGATTGGCCTTATTTATATATTTTTTTATTTTTTTATTTATCTATTAATTACTTAATTATTAACATTATCTTAAGTGTTTATAAAACCTTAGCTTGCTTGCGCATACCTTTTTGCTTAAACGCAATTTACTAGACTTTTAAAAATAAATAACTTTTTATTTTTATTAACCCTAACTTTCCAAAAATAGAAATTTCATTTCTTTCATATTCTAACTACTAGAACCTAATCTTATCCTAATATTACTAACACAAAAATACATATTACGTATTAAATTACTTACACAAATAAGTGAAAACGCTTCAATCATCACAATCATTTCATTGTCACTAAAGTGAACGAAATGAACTCGACAATAATCCTAAAAGTCTAATCTAATGAGACGATCATGCTCCATGATTGATTGTCAAATCTCACATATCCAACACAACACACATAAAAACATATAAACACCATATAAAACACATAACCAATTTATTGCAACAGATACATATGTCAACACTAATAGTTTGACTAACCTGCTCAAGTCATGGTTGTCACAATATTCTTCCTCATCAGCAAGTACCAAATTAGGTTTAGGGGGCATGAAGTTCCCAGTATAGGGAGGTGGAACTTCATGATACCCTTCACCTGTTTTATACTTATCATTCACCTGACTATCAAATATTTGACTATCAATCACTTGACTATCATACCCTACACCAGTCTTGAAACTTTATAACTTTCTTAACTATCTTCAAAGTTTGTTAGATTCTTAGATGAATTTTCAAACTTTTCTAAGGTAAGTTTTAAATCATCTTTTTCTTTTTAGCTTTTTCAAATTTCTTTCTAAGCTCTGTTAGTGCATTATCTCTTAACATAATGTCAAGTTTTAAAATCTTTATGTCCTCTTCAAAAACAACCTCAATCTTTTTATACACATCTAGTCTAGCCTCTACAGATTCTAGACCTTCTTTATAAGCTCCTACATTTAATTGAGACTTATTAAAATCTTTTGTCAGATTATCATATTGTTCTTTGAGAGTTTCATAAGATTTTAAACATGCTTTAAAACAAGTAGATACCTTAGAATCTGAGCTTGAATAACTTAAAGAATCTGAAGAGTATTATGCTACTAAAATGCAATGTTTGTAGGTCTTCTTCAGCCTGAGGCACTCCAAGTCATACCAAAGTCATCTTAAGCCACCAAGCTTTTGTCTCTGATGTTTTCCACTGTCACATTTCTTTTACAGGGTTCTCTATTCCTGTTCCCCATGGAGCCTTTGACTCCTTGCTAAGTGGCCCTTTTATGATAAGTTATAGATTCACTCTTTGATTTGTTAAACCCTATGGTCTTAGAACCATTGACACTAATCTTTCTTCCAGTCTTATTTAGGAATCTTCTGGCTCTTATGGTTATCATAGCCATCTGCCACTTTAGATCCATCTCTTCCAAGTCATCAGCATCAATCTGTTGTAAGTCTTCAATTTCTAATTCGTAGGATTGTTGGATTGGTTTGCAAAGAAATAATAGATCACAGCATCACTCATACTATCAGTATTGACAGAGTTAGAACTATGAGCTTGATTGGAACTGCCTGAGTTATTGGAAGACACAAAAGCCACATTTTATGAATTTTGGTTTGAGCTTGATGACCCTTTAACATCAGTTTCATAAATCTTTAGATTGTTGTATAGGTCATCCATGCTCAAGGTGTCGAAATCAGGTTTGTTCCTCTAGATCAAGGTATGAGTCTTCCATTCTGATGGGAGACTTCTTAAAAACTTCAGATTCATATCTTCTTGAGAAACATTTTCACCTAGAATCTCTAGTTGACTGATAAGCTTTTGAAGCCTATCATAGGTTTGATCAAGCCCTTCTGAGCTTGATCTATTGAAATTCTCATATTGTTGCTTTAGAAGTGTCTTCTGAGTTTTCTTTGACTCTTTATTACCTCCAAACCTTTTCTCTATGGCTTATGAATGCTGGACCTTCAAGATCGGCTTTGCTGAGCTCTTCTTTTCCAATCCTTCTACAATACCATCTGATGAATGAGCCTCTATCATCAATCTTGTTATGAAGCTTGTTTTTATCTAGATATTGATGTGCTTTGGCAAATGAATTTGCCCAGTTATTGTCTGCTTCAGGTAGATCAATTGGAGGAATGACCCATTCTGGTTCAGGAGAAGCGGGTCTCTCTTCTTCAAGTATTGGTCTGAATCATGTTGTTGTATCCGGAATTTTTGGCATATGAGCGTTATCGGTGTCCTCCGGATCTGAGACATGCCCTTCATCAGAAATTGGAATGTCCTCAGTATATTGTTCATCCACCATCACCTTATCAGTAGGCTATTCAACTGGATTCTTTGCTGGTGCAGACTTACCAGTTTTAGAATCTACCTTTGCATCTTTATCCTTGGAGGATTCTTTGGTGGTGGATGGCTTCTTAGCAGACTCAGACTCTCTTATTCTTCTCCTCTTTGTTGACTTACCCTGGTTTGATCCAGCTGGAGGGCCTTCATCATCATCGTCATCATCATCATCATCATCATGCTTTCTTTTATGGTCTCTAACCGTGTCTGCATGTAACATCCGAGAATTTTCAGAATTTTTAAAGGAGATATAAATTATTCCTAGGCTGAATTATCAAAAACGAGTAGTTGAATCAGGTTTTCATTATTCGGACTCTAAAGCAATTTGAAGTAAAACGACATTCCTGACAACTTTCTAGTTTTGACCAAGACCCGAAAACAGTCAGAAGGTGACTAAAATGTCCTCGCAAAAATTTTGAGCACAACGTGTGCCGACCCAAAATAATTAACTTTATATTTAATTATCATAATTTGTTAAATAAAAATATTTAATAAATTAATTATATTGTTAATCGAAAACGTTTGTTAAAAACGCAATTATTGAAGTTGAAATTCATTTTACGGATAAAGTTTATAGGAAAAATATATAAATGAATAACAAACATTTTAAATAAATGTTTTGAAATAATTATGAAATAAAATCGTGTAAATACTCATTTTTATTGGGAAAATGATTCGGAAAACAATGGCGCAAGTTTCGCGCGTTGAATCATTAGTTAAGTCGCCCAAACGAGTCTCGAACCGCTTTTTATCAAAAGTATAATAAAAAGTTACAGTTTTAACCCTCAACTATTATACACTTTCTAATTCACTTTAAAAGTTTTATATATAAATAAAATTTATAACTTTTTTTATTTCATTATTACAAAAATTCACACACACAAATATTTGTAACTCTCTCTTCTCTCCTTCAATATCCCGCCGTCGTCGGCCACCATGTCGCCGCCGCCAAAAAAGTTTTCTGGCGAGCGTTCCGGCCGAAAACAAAAGTGTTTCTCTTCGCCCGATCTACCCGTTCATCATACTCACTCTCCTTCACTCGCCTTTTTCTCCTCTCCGGCTGCTGTCCTACCGCAGCCAACACCACCATCACCGCCACGCGCCATCACGCACCTTTATTATCACCACCGTCCTCACCACCCTACGCCACCTCTCCACCCTCGACAGCCCCTAAAAGGGTGCGTTCGGTTTTGTATTCAGCACCAACAAGTGCGTATGTTTCGGGTATAAAACAGCCACAAAAGGGCGTGTTTGTTTGCTACGTTATAACAGCAGATAGGGTGTTTGTTTTTGTAGAAAAAGCACCAAATGGGTGCGTTGGGTTGTCGGGTCAGCCCACAAATAGGATGCGTTTGATTCTGGTTATAAAGGGGTGCGTGTGTTTTGTTATAGCAGCTAGGGGTGTTTTGTTTCGGTTGTGTTTCGGTGGTAAAACCACCACCACCAAAGGGGTTGTTTGGTTGCGGGTTGACAGAAAAAGGGTGCGTTGGGTCCGGGTATAGCACCACCAAGGGTGTGTTTCGTTTAGTAGAAAAATAACAAGGGTGCGTTCGGGTTTGGGTTCACAGCCGGGGGTTGTTTGACTTAGGACTGCCCAAAGAGGGTGCATTGGGTTTATGGTTTTAGCCGCCGCTATAGGGTGCGTTCAGGGGGTTTATAGCAGTTAGGGGTGTTTGTTTTGACGGTGGCAGCCACCACACGGGGTTGCGATGGGTGGCAGCCACCGCCCTAAGGGGTGTTTGTTGGCTGTGGGTTTCACCACAGCGGGGTCCGTTTGGTTTTTAGCAAATTAGGGTCCGTTTGGTATTATGGCAGCCAAACGGGGGTGTTTGGTTTGGGTTTGGCATGAGTAGGGTTCGTTTGGTTTTGGTTATAAATGGGTAGGGTCGCGTTTGGTTGTGGGTTTAACAACACAAGGGTTATGTTTGGGTGAGCAGAAAACCAATAAGGGTGCGTGTGGGTTAACACAAATCGGTAAATAAATACATTGTAAGATCAATAAATATATAGTGAAAACTTTTATAAATATAGAAGTTTAATACCTAGTGGTGGTTTAAAATTGTTAAATAAATATTATATATATTATTTTGTTAAGTTGAAATATAATAACATATATATTATATCTAGAAAGCGCGGGCATTTGAAATATTGAAAAACGAATGATTGCAACATATATTGATTAAGGGAGAACGTAGAGTTTTGCGAAAACGGAAAACGTTATATAAACGGGAAAGTCATGAAGAAATTTTATATAAATTACTATATTTATTGATGGTTCACTAAAACTGCTATCATTTTAGAAACCGATAAAAGGACTATGTTATATTTTAAAGATATATTAAAATATAACTACACCATAACTTGACAACGAACGAAAACTATATTTTTACAATGAGATAACCACTTTAGACACGATCTGTCGGAGAAATGAAATATAATTTATAAAACATTAATTTATATTTTATAATGATTATAAACTGTTACAAACATGGTTTGATTAATTCATAACGTTAAGACATGTGTCAACCTTTGTACAAAGCCTTTTCATTAATTAAATGGTTGTCAAACTAATTGGTTTAAGTAATTATTCACACTTATTATATAATACCTACAAGGTATATTATACTTTTCATTAATCTTTGGATTGATCGTCTTTGTTATATAATTCACGATAGGAATTATATAAGGGTATTTTTCATAAGTAATATATAAAGAATATATATTACACACTTTGCGTATATTTTCAATTTATTTATTTAACCAACCACCAAACCATTACAACGTTAAATCTAAATCTTCATCAACGTGTAGCATTGATGTAACCATTCATCGGGAAACCCAAACACATTATCCTAGGCTAGTGAGACTTATCCATTAATTTTTTTAAGTTAATGAGTGCATCTTTCTTGACGAGCCGCTTTCGTCTTCCTTCGTATTGTGCATATTAGATGCCTATCTGCCAATCGTTCTTCATCATGAAGGTGAGTTCATAACCTCGTTTTTCAATCTTTTGAATGTTTATAAACCCGCGAGGGGGAATACATGCTTGTCTACAAACTCTTTACTTACTGGGTCATCTTATAACCATGTGATTGTTTTTAAAGGATATTATGAGTTTCATAGCCTCACTTTTACTCGTTTTTTATAACGGTTATATATATTTTTGGGATGAAAATATGCCACGTTTTTATAAATGGAACACAAGTATGTATCAATTTTTTATAGTATGATTACGTGTTTCCTAAGTAGCGATAAACCCAAGTTGACCCCTTTATCATGAACATCAAATGCATAAGATGTAGTTGTGAATTACAGTATGTATCGCTAATGTTAATAAATAGATCTATTGGAAAACGACCTCCCCGTTCGGTGACTAGCTATCACCAGGAACGACGTTATATCATGTCGAATTTGGGGTAAGTTTCGGGTTAAGACATCTAATCGGGTCATAAATGACAATATATATTATTCAAAGAAAGATCGTCGAGCTTCATGTCATGAGCTTAGAAACAGTAACAGGTCTCCGTGATGCTTTGCATTTGTTGTTCATCACGGGAAGTTTATATGTTTGTGTAGTTTTCAGTTTGCATAATCACGGGAAAATCTTGTGGTCCCTATGTTATATGTTTGGCACTATTTGAGATTAAATGGTTCTGACATGTTTTGCAACTGTGGATTTTAGAATCATAATATATATTTTGAAAGGACATTTAAAAGTATTAAATTGGTCATATATACTTTGGAAACTTTTGGGTATTTATTCAATATCTAAACTAACCTATGAACTACACCAACTTAATGTTGACGATTATTAAAGCATGTTTTCTCAGGTGAATTATATGCTTGGGAATAACTGATGTGCATTGACTCGAAATTGACATGATTCATGAATTGGAATTTCTACAAATGATCAAATCTTCGTTGTGTCCGCATACAACTTTTCATGTATGCAATTATGGGACAACTATTATTTTGATTTCAGAAAATCAACGAGATTGTTTTACAAACGACACATTTAGAGGTCGTTCTCTTGTATCTAGCGCTGTGTATTATGAAGTAGCACCCCAAGTGGTATTCCGCTGCGTTGTCATATTTTTGGGGGTGTTACAGATTGGTATCAGAGCACTGGCTATAGAGAACTAGGTTGCATATTTTACCCTAGACTATAGTCGTTTTCACAAACATTGCATCACATCAAACATTTTCAAAGTGCATACACGCTACTTGCTTATGTGCTTACATTACGTGCTGCATTAAGTGCTTACGTGACATACATATATGTAATATATATGCTTACATCTTTTGCGTATATCGCACGTTTATTTATATAAGAGTTATTTATATAAATACCAGAGCATTTCTTGAGACATTGTGAGTTGCACAATGGTCTCAATTATACCTCAGACATTGTAAGTTAAACAATGGTCTCAATTATACCTCAGACATTGTAAGTTAAACAATGGTCTCAATTATACCTCAGACATTGTAAGTTAAACAATGGTCTCAATTATACCTCAGACATTGTGAGTTATACAATGGTCTCATTTTACTTCTTAGACATTGTGAGTTGCACAATGGTCTCATTTCGTTCTCAGACATTGTAAGTTAAACAATGGTCTCTAAGGACATTATTTTTCTTCATAGCTTTATACTATATTGTATTACACGAAGACCGTTATAATTTTTGTTTACATGGAATTATGTATGAATCTAAGTATTACAAGTCTTGTATGGGCGGGACTTGTAATATGAGGATTGATATGATAATTGCTATGTTAACAAAGCCGTTACAGTTCTGTTTACATGGGATTATGTATAAATCTAAGTATTACAAGTCTTGTATGGGCGGGACTTGTAATAGGAGGATTTATATGATAATTGCTATGTTGACTGGTTCATCGAGACTTTTACCTGGTTTACTCTAACCAAGGTACTCATTACCTATCTTGAACTCTAGGTCGATATTTTTGGGGTATTTTTACTACATACCCTGTCTCCGAAGACGAGTTTGGAACACTCGTCCCATACTCATTAGAGAACATGCATCGTAATGTCATCCATCACCTTGAAGGTTATGTGGGTACGCGTATTGCATCGGGAATTATTAAGTAGGATGATTTATAATCTGTTTATTTAAAAGGATTGGGACGCCTCTTCATTTAAATAAATAAATTGTAAATCACCGAACCATAAGTTTATCAATTGATTATTTACATAAATTAGGACGCTTCTTTATGCAAATAATGAATTATAAATGAGTGGGCTTAATGGTATCCGATATGACACGAGTATGAACCTAAATTCGAAAATCGCCAGAATCTGTTGAAAAGGGTCTAGAAACACAATCGTGTTCTACCACTCGGCAGAATCTTAAGGCCTCACTTGGGACTACCTTATCTCATTCTTGAGTTATTACTCTTGCTGTTGCCAATCCTCGCAATCATGAACTGTTCGTGGAACTAACAGACTCGTTACACACTTGAGTTAATGGAGTTGATTCGTCCTTAAACTAGCGACTGAGTACCATCATCCTCCGTCTATCGCATAAGCTCTTCCGCGAGCTCCTCTCATTTATTGAACTTTATTCTGGGGATATTGTTTCTCGGAGGGTCCTCACCCTCTGCATCCCATCACCGTTTGTTATAGTTATCGTCGTTATGGTTGCTGTTGTTGGGTCCTGGAGTGGTCCCAGATTGTACAAACTTTATCAACTAAGTGATGAAACCCACCTTAAACAAGATAAGCATATGTCGATATAGTATTCAGTTGAATTACTCATTGCAGACAAATAGTACACCAATTTAAGTCATGATACTAATTAGTACTGCCAAGTAAGTTGAGTACTTACATCCATAAGCCACGTTGATGTGAATTATCGAACCTTACAGATAGTAGAAACGAGACTCCGTCCTCGGACATTTAGAAACTTTTACAAACATACTCACGCGACTACACTTTCTTCTTGAGGTTTTTACTATAATGAGACTTTCCCTATAACACTGTTAGATCAGTCATAAGATCTGTAATGATATATTTTGAGATACCCATTTTGATGGATTAAATATCCTGGACAAACCTAGCCAAAATTTTTGGTAGATTGAGAAGTGTAGAAACACCAAATTTTGCTGAATAAAGTTATCAGCGTCTTGTTTAGAACGAGTTTATTAAACCTTAAGTCTTTCCTTGGTCACACAATCGGATAACACAAATTTAATCTCGGGACGAGATTTCTTTAAGGGGTAGGTACTGTAACATCCGAGAATTTTCGGAATTTTTAAAGGAGATATAAATTATTCCTAGGCTGAATTATCAAAAACGAGTAGCTGAATCACGTTTTCATTATTCGGACTCTAAAGCAATTTGAAGTAAAACGACATTCCTGACAACTTTCTAGTTTTGACCGAGACCCGAAAACAGTCAAAGTTAACTGAAAAGTCTCCGCAAAAAATTTTTGAGAACAACGCTTGCCGACCTCCACAATAATTCAATTTATATTCATAATCATAATTTTTTAAATAAAAATATTTAAATAAATTAAATATATGTTAATCGAAACTTTGTTATAACGCAATTATTGAAGTTGAAATTCATTTTACGGATAAAGTTTATCGGAAAAATATATAAATGAATAACAAACATTTTAAATAAATGTTATGAAAAAATTATGAAATAAAATCGTGTAAATACTCATTTTTATTGGAAAAATGATTCGGAAAACAACGGCGCAAGTTTCGCGCGTTGAATCATTAGTTAAGTCGCCCAAACGAGTCTCGAACCGCTTTTTATCAAAAGTATAATAAAAAGTTACAGTTTTAACCCTCAACTATTATACACTTTCTATCTCACTTTAAAAGTTTTATATATAAATAAAATTTATAACTTTTTTTATTTCATTATTACAAAAATTCACATACACAAATATTTATAACTCTCTCTTCTCTCCCTCAATATTCGGCCGCCGCCGGCCGCCGTCGCCGGCCACCATGTCGCCGCCGCCGGAAAAGTTTTCCGGCGAGCGTTCCGGCCGAAAACCACAAAAGTGTTTTCTCTTTCTTCCGCCCGATCTACCCTTCTCCCATACTCCTCTCCTCCCTCGCCTTTTTTCTCCTCTCCGCTGCTGTCCTAGCCGCAGCCACCCCCCCCTAACACCAAACCCATCACCTTCCACGGCCCATCACGCACCTTTATTATCCACCGACCAGTCCTCACCTTCCTAACGCCAACCATCCCACCCTTGACAGCCCCTAAAAGGGTGCATTCGGTTTTGTATTCAGCACCAACAAGTGCGTATGTTTCGGGTATAAAACAGCCACAAAAGGGCGTGTTTGTTTGCTACGTTATAACAGCAGATAGGGTGTTTGTTTTTGTAGGAAAAGCACCAAATGGGTGTGTTGGGTTGTCGGGTCAGCCCACAAATAGGGTGCGTTTGATTCTGGTTATAAAAGGGTGCGTGTGGTTTGTTATAGCAGCTAGGGGTGTTTTGTTTCGGTGGTAAAACCACCACCACCAAAGGGGTTGTTTGGTTGCGGGTTGACAGAAAAAAGGTGCGTTGGGTCCGGGTATAGCACCCCCAAGGGTGTGTTTGGTTTAGTAGAAAAATAACAAGGGTGCGTTCGGGTTTGGGTTCACAGCCGGGGGCTGTTTGACTTAGGATTGTCCAAAGAGGGTGCAATATGGGTTTTTGTTTTACCGCCGCTATAGGGTTCGTTCGGGGGTTTATGCAGTTAAGTTGTGTTTGTTTTGACGTGCAGCCACCACAACGGGGTTGCGGATTGGTGCACCACCCTGCCCTAAGGGTTATGTTGTTATTTTTTTGGCTGTGGGTTTCACCACAGCGGGGTCCATTTGGTTTGTAGTAAATTAGGTTCCGTTTGGTATTATGGCAGCCAAACGGGGGTGTTTGGTTTTGGGTATAAACGGGTAGGGCCGCGTTTGGTTGTGGGTTTAACAACACAAGGGTTATGTTTGGGTGAGCAGAAAACCAATGAGGGCGCTTTTGGTTAACACAAATCGGTAAAATATATACATGTAAGATCAATAAATATATAGTGAAAAACATTTATAAATATAAAAAGTTTAATACCTAGTGTGGTTTAAAAGGTTAAATAAATATTATATATATTTTGTGTTAAGTTGAAATATAATAACATATATATTATATCTAGAAAGCGCGGGCATTTGACATATTTGAAAACCGAATGATTGCAACATATATTGAATTAAGGGAAAACGTAGAGTATTGCGAAAACCGGAAACTTTAGCTAAAAACGGGAAAGTCATGAAGAAATTTTATATAAATTTCTATATTTATTAATGGTTCACTAAAACTGCTATCATTTTAGAAACCGATAAAAGAACTATGTTATATTTTAAAGATATATTAAAATATAACTACACCATAACTTGACAACGAACGAAAACTATATTTTTACAATGAGATAATTATTTTAGACACGATCTGTCGGAGAAACGAAATATAATTTATAAAATATTAATTTATATTTTATAATGATTATAAACTGTTACAAACATGGTTTGATTAATTCATAACATTAAGACATGTGTCAACCTTTGTACAAAGCCTTTTCATTAATTAAATGATTATCAAACTAATTGGTTTAAGTAATTATTCATACTAATTATATAATACCTACAAGGTATATTATACTTTTCATTAATCTTTAGATTGATCGTCTTTGTTATATAATTCACAGATAGGAATTAATATAAGGGTATTTTTTCAATAAGTTTATATATAAAGAATAAAATTACACAACTTAGCTTATATTTTCAATTTATTTAATTAACCAACCACCAAACCATTACAAACTTTTATATCTAAATCTTCATCACCGATGTAACATTGAAGTAACCATTCAACGGTAAACCCAAACACATTATCCTAGGCAGTGAACGTTCGCCGTTATGTTAGCTGCATCTCTTGATCGACCCGCTTCGTCTTCCTTCGTATTGTTGCATATTAATGACATAAATCTTCAATCTCGTGCTGAATCTTCATCATTCAAGGTGTAGTTCATAACCACGCTTTTCAATCATTTGAATGTTTATAAAACCCGCGAGGGGGAATACATGCTTGTCTACAACTCTTTACTTTACACTGGTCATCTTTATTAACCATGTATTGTTTTTAAAGATATTATGATTTTTCATTCATAGCCTCACTTTACTCAGTTTTGGATAACATTATATATATATTTTGGGATGAAAATATGCATCGTTATATAAATGGACACAAGTGGATCAATTTAATATTAAATGATTACGTGTTGTCCTAAAGTAGCGATAACCCAAGTTGAGCCCCTTTATCATGAACTGTCAAGCATAGATGTAGTTTGAATTACATTATGTGAGCGCGAATGTTTTATAAATAGATCTATTTGGGGAAACGACCTCCCCGTTCGGCTGACTAGCTATCACCGAGAACGAACGTATAGCATGTTGAATTTGGGGATGTTTCGGGTTAGACATCTAATCGGGGCAGAAATTGCAATATATATTATTGCAAGAAAGATCGTCGAGCTTCAGTGTCATGAGCTTAGGAACAGTAATCAGGGTCTCGTGATGCTTGCATTTGTTGTTTCATCACGGGGAAGTTTTTATAATGTTTGTGATAGTGCAGTATGCTTTATCACGGGGAAAATCTGTGGTCCTATATTAATTATTTGGCGACTATTTTGGAGAATTTAACTGGTCCTGTCATGTTTTGCCAACTGTTGATTTTTAGAAATCATATAAAAATTTTGAAAGGACAGTTTAAGGAATTAAATTGTTATATATACTATGGAAACCTTTGGTTTATTATTCTATCTAAACTAACTCTATTAAACTCACCAACTTTATGTTGACGTTTTTAAGCATGTTTTCTCAGGTGAATTAGATGCTAGGATTATTTGATGTGCATTGGAGTCTAAATTGACAAGATTTCATGATTGGATTTCTACAAATGATCAAATCTCGTTGTGTCGCTTACAAGCTTTTCATTGTGATGCAATTATGGGACAACTATTATTTTGGATTTCAGAAAATTAACGAGATTGTTTTATAAACGACACATTTAGAGGTCGTTCTCTTGTATCTAGCGCTGTGTATTATGAAGTAGCACCCCAAGTGGTATTCTGCTGTGTTGTTATATTTTTTGGGGTGTTACACTGCAACTTCCTTGTCCATGGCATTTTCATCCTCTATCAATGCTTCTATAAGAGCATGATATAATCTGTAGTTGGCAGGATTTTTTTTGGCAGATTTGTTCTTATGCATGGATTTGAAAAGAGCACTCTTTAGATCAAATTCTTCAAGTGCAGCTTGATCAGTTGACTTGATGGTATACGTTGACTCTTGGTTCTTCTCTTCTTGTTCCCTTTTGATTCTGATAATCTCTTCTTGACTCTATTCAGATTCTTGCTTCTTGCTTGACTCTGGAGTAGGCAGCATAGAGTATTTCTCAACTAAATCTGCAGTGTGTCTTTCTAGAGTCTTAAGGAGAGCATCATCAAGTTTTGTTCCTAGATACTTATCAACAACCGGAGGAACTTGGGATTGAATAGAAGTCGTTTTTATGTGACAATAAAAGATCAAAAGTCAAAAAGTCAAGTCGGACTCGAAAAGTCAAAGGGTAAAATAGTCATTTAAAATTATGAAAATTGTCTGTTGTTACAGTACATACCCTTTAAAGAAATCCCGTCCCGAGATTCGATTCTTGTTAACCTATTGTGTGACCAAAAAAAGGTTTCAGATTTAATAACCAGTTTTTAAACATGGCGTTGATAACTTTAGTCAACAAAATTAGATGTTTCGACACTTCTCAACATACCAAAAATTTTGGCTAGGTTTGACCAGGATATTTAATCCATCAAAATAGTGAAAACATCGAAGGAGAAAGTGTAGTCGCGTGAGTATGTTTGTATAAAGTTTTAAATGTTCAAGGACGGAGTCTCGTTTCTGATATCTGTAATGTTTCGAATGATAATTCGACGAGGCTAATGGTTTAAGTATTCAACATATTGGCCGTACCAGGATGTATCCGCGACCTAGGTCTTTGTACTTATGGCCCGAAATGAATATTTCGACTAGATGTTCGTCTATAGGTTGTTTATCTGGTTAAAGGGGGTTTTGCATTACCTTATGGATAAAATTGGATCAAGCTAAGACCGCTCCAGGACCCAACAAACAGCAACCATAACAACAATAACTATAACAATGGTGATGGGATGCGGAAAGTGTGGACATTTCGAGAAACAATGTCCCCAGAATAAAGTTCAACGAATGGGAGGAGCTCATGTGATAGGTGGTGGAATATTGTACTCAGTCTGTTAGTTCGAGATTGAACCAAGTCCATCAGCTCAAAAGTGTAACAAGTCTATTAGTTCCACAAACAATTCGTGATTGTAAGGATTTGTAATGGCAAAAGTAGTAACTTAAGAATGAGATAAGGTAGTTCCAAGTGAGGCCTTAAGATTCTTCTGAGTGGTAAGGCACGATTGTGTTTCTAGACCTTTTTAACGGACTCCGGGTGATTTTCAGGTTCTATTCATACTCGTGTCATATTATAATACCATATAAGCCCACTCAATTATAATTCACAATATTTGCATAAAGAAGCGTCCCAATTTATGTAAATAATGAATTGATAAACTTATGGTTTGGTGATTTACAATTTGTTTATTTAAATAAAGAGGCGTTCCAATCCTTTTAAATAAAGATATTATAAATCATCATACTTAATAATTTCTGATGCAATACGCGTACTCACATAACTTTCAAGGTGGTGAATGACATACCGATGCAGGTTCTCTAATGAGTATGAGACGAGTGTTCAAAACTCGTATTTGGAGACGGGGAGTAAAACTATCATGCGAGATCGACATAGAGTTCAAGATAGTTAATGAGGACTCGGTTAAAGTAAATACGACAAAGGTCCTTATAAACGAGTCAACATAGCAATTATCACATCAATCATCCTATTACACATCCCGCCCATACAAGACTTGTAATACTTAGATTCATGCATAATCCCATGTAAACAGAATTGTGATGGGTTTTGTTTACATAGCATTTATCATATCAATCCTTATATTACAATCCTGCCCTTACAAACTGTACAAATATTTAGATCATACATAATTCCATGTACACGAAATAGACGGTTGTTCATGTAATACATATTGTAAATAAGTTATGAAAAAAAAATAATATTTTTAGAGACTCATTGTTTAACTTACAGGTCTGAGAGCGAAGTGAGACCATTGTGCAACTCACAATGTCTAAGAAGATGTTCTGGTATTTATATAAATAACTCTTATATAAATAAGTGTACTATACACGCAACGGGATGTAAGCATATATATTTTATATACGTATGTCATGTAAGCACTTAATGTAAGCAAGTAGTGTGTGTGCACTTTGAAAATGTTTGATGTGATGCAATGTTTGTGAAAACGGTTATAGTCTAGGGTAAAATATGCACCTAGTTCTCTATAACCAGTTCTCTGATACCAACATGTAACACCCCCAAAAATGTGTCACAGCGGAAATATGTCTAGGAGTGTTACTTCAAAATACAACAGCACAAGATACAAGAGAACGACCTCTAAATGTGTCGTTTGAAAAGTAATCACGTTGATTTTCTTAAAATTGATATAACATTTGTCCCATAATTGCATCACAATGAAAAGCTTAAAGCAATACTGCGAGATTTGATCATTTGTATGTAAGCAAAAATCCATGAATAAAATCTTGTCAATTTAGACTCCAATGCATATCAAGTAAGCCAAGCATCTAATTCACCTGAGAAAAACATGCTTAAATGGGTCAACATAAAGTTGGTGAGTTCATAGGTTTGTTTAAGTATAAATGTTGCACCAAAGATTTGCAAAATGTGTATGACCATTTCAACCCTTATAATAGTCCCAAAATTGTACGTATGAAAGTTGGACCGTAATTGTTCAAAGCATGTATGATATTTGTAAATATCGCCAAAATGTTTCAAGTATGTGTTGCCACTCTATACAAGGCACAGTAAATGTTCAAGTATGTAAAATGAATGATTTTGATTACTCTAAGTTCATGAAACTGCGACGTAGACTTGTATGTATGTTACTTTATTCAAGGCACAGTAAATGTTCATGTTCATGTAAATGTCGTTCATTGCTCCGACATGCTATAACGTTCGTTTATCCAGTGATAGCTAATCACCTGAACGGGGTTGTCACACCCGAATAGATCTATTTTATAACATTCGCGTTCACCCTCCGAGTAATTAACAGTTCATGCAACTTAAGCTAATCCGTAATCATTTGAGTAAAGTATAGTTGTTGCGTCCATAAGTAAAACAAGTATTATATCTCACCGTGAGATATGAAAATGAGTGTATAACAAAATTGTAACGAGTTTGTAACCAAGTTACGAAATCAAGGATCCAATTAAGTATGTAAAAGAGATTGTAAATGAATATGTAAACAAGTCATAACGAGCATGTATTCTCCCCCGAGATTTGTAAAGTAATTGTAAAACAAGTGAAGGAGAGGCTATAAACTCACCTCGATGTTGTAGAACGATTGGCAGAAGTGCACATATTAAGCACAACACAAACAGAAATCAGAACGGCTCAACCAAGAAGTTGCGGTTTATCTTCACGGCTAAGACCCACTATCCTAGGATAATGTATTTGAGTTTTCCGATGGATAGTTACATCAACGCGACACGTTGATAAAAGATTTAGATTTAAAGTTTTAATAGTTTGGTGGTTGGTTAAATAAAATAAATTGAAAAGTAAACGCAAAGTATGTAATATATTCTGTATATATTACATATGAAAAATGAACAAGCGTATAATTCGTATCGTGAAGTATATAACAAAGACAAACAATCAAAAGAATAATTCGAAGTGTATATAATACACGGCATGTATTATATATAAGTAAATGACGAGAAAAATAGAATAGTCAAAGTATATAATACTTTGTAAGTATTATATATGAAACGTGAGAAATAATTAAAATTACATAATTCGACGCGTGTTCGGAAATCACCAATTAAATTAACAAAGAGTTCTTGCATAAAAGTAAACACACGTTTTAAAGTTACGAATTGGATAAATAATGTTTTCAAAGTTTTTACAAAAATTATTATTTTGTTTATTAGTCGAGAATTATAAATTACTATTTTATAATTTAGTATTTCATTACGCGTTTTAACTAAACTAGTTGTCTCGTTTGTGAAAGTATAGTTTTCGTTTGTTTGTCGGGTATTGTGTAATTACAATTTAATACTCTTAAAACTATATAACTTAATCATTTTTATCATGTTTCCAAGATAATAAAAGTTTTAAACGAAAAATACAAAGTATAGAAGTTTATAGAAATTTCGACATGACCTATTCGTTTATAAGACGTTTCCCACTTTTATAAAAATTCAATGTTTTCCTTTTAGTCAATCAATGTTGCAATTTATCCACGCGTTTTAAGTTATAACTAAACGAGATCGTATAAGAAACAAAATAAATGAAACTAAACACATCGTCGCGTATTTAAAACATAAGCGAATTAAACCCACCCTTAGAAACTTCGTCGGATCGCAGATAAAAACAAACCAAGGTCAACGCCACTTAGTGGGTTGCTTGGATACGAAAACACAAAACCAAACGCACCCTTATATGCTGTAAATCAGCAAACCAAACGCACCCTTAACTGTTGTAAATCAGCAAACCAAACGCACCTTACAGCCGTAAAACCCAGAAACAAACACCCCTTTGGGACTGTTAACCCCAAAACCAACCACCCCCTACTGCTGTAAAACACAAATCCAAACACCCCTTTGGGGCTGTTAAATGCAGAAACAAACGCCCTTTATGGGCTGTTATTACGCCGAAACAAACACCCTCGAAAATAAATAAGGCAAAAGAAAAAGAATTATACTTAAACAAACAAAACTAAACTAGATTTGTTATTAGATTTTATAAAAATATATATAACCATCCAAAATCAAAAATATGTGGAGAAGTAGTGGTGGTTTTCGTGGCGGCTAAGCCGCGGCAACTGTTATAGAGGGGGTTTTGGTGGCAGAGGTGAGGCGGTTGTGGTGGTGGTGGCGTGGAGATGGTGGAGGTGGTGCGGTTCTGACGGGGTGGAGGTGATGATGACGAGGTGATGGTGATGTGGTGACGAGGATGGTGGCGATGATGGAGGCTCGCGGAGGTGGCGATGAGGTGGTGGCAGCAGTGGGGTGGTCGTGGTGGTGTAGAGATGAAGGTGATGGTGGCGTGGTGTTGCTGTTGGTGGCGGCGTGGTGGCTGCGAAGGTGGGGCAGCGGCGATGAAGATAGTGGTGGAGATGGTGTAGTGACAGCGGTGGTGTGAGGATGATGAGGACGACGGTGTGGAGGTGATGGCGTGGTGTCGTGGTGGAGGTGGTGATGGCGCACGACGGCTGTGGCCGAAATCTGGCTAGAGATGGCCGAAGACGGCGCCA